>JAXQQM020072602.1:0-87202 GCA_034641835.2 Pinus albicaulis
TTTTGTTGGCAATATGATGCAGAAGTGTTGTCCTTGATGGCAACCCACTGAATGAAGATGAAGACATGAGATTATTGACATGTGTTGACCTTGATGGCAATACACCTGATGAAGTTATTCTTGACTTGATGGACTTGGTAAATGATGTAAATCTGATATGAAATGATGTTAGTTAGCAACATGATGCTGAGTGTTGTCATTGAATGGCAACCCACTTGATGAAGAAGATGGCAACTTCATGAAGTTGTGCTTGAATATGTCTTGATGAACTAAATCTGATTTATCTATAGTGAGTACAGAAGGCAATGCAGAAAGGAATTCAGTATCTGATAGATTTATGATGAAAAGAGTATGTCTCTAGGCATACGCGTATTTGTCTAAGGGAAGTCGCGTATGCATGCGGGAAAGAACGTGCCAAGTCGCGTATGGGCAAAAGCGCTCAAAAAGTGCAAAACCAGGGGTAACCACCATGGTATTGAACCATTGTATTGGGTTATGATTCGTCTAAACAACCCCGTCCAGGAATACCATCAGATGAAATGTAGTTTTGGCTCATGGTATCGAAAAAGGGTAAACCTATATAAAGAGAATAAATTCATTGTGCAAGATATGCATGTGGGTGCAAGATGTCTGAGCTAGAATGAATACTTCTCTCTGGATTATATCTGAATGGAAAGGGTTACAGTTGAATGAAAGATCTGAAAGTATGATGCACCATTGATGGAGTGATGAAGAAGGGGATTTAGATCTATATGGTACTTGTATTTGCTAGATCTATTTATGGAATGATTAGATCTGAGATGAGGCGAACATCTGTATGAAGTAAAGGGTAAAATCTGTGTGATGTATCTGTTCTGAAGAATTGCAATGACCTAAAATATTTGAAAAACCATACGCTAGTTCGCCGCAGAGGAAGCACGTATATACGCGGCTTTGCTGAAGAGAAAGCGCGTATGCGTAGTGAAATTAGCTCTGTAATTTGTACAGAGGTATACGTAGTTTGATGTGGACGGAAGCGCGTATATACGCGACATCTGTAAAAGGAAAGCGCGTATGCAAACTAGGGTTTGCTGAAGCATGGGGTATGAAATCTTTGATCTGATTTGCTTTGTTTTAGCTATCTGTTGTTGATGTTTGACTGTGCTTAAATGTATGGAGAGGGTCCAGTCTAAAAATAAGATGAAACGTGGTCTGCAAGTTGTGTTCTATTGAAATTGTTGGATCCAGTGTGAAAATTGATGAAACGTGGTCCATAGAGGTGCTGAGGGGTGTAGCCTTCAGTCAGGGGGTTGTAGCTCCCTTCCAGGTGAGGCTGGTAAATGAGATCAGGGGGTTGTAGCTCCCTTCCAGGTGAGGCTGGTAAATGAGATCAGGGGGTTGTAGCTCCCTTCCAGGTGAGGCTGGTAAATGAGTCAGGGGGTTGGAGCTCCCTTCCAGGAGAGGCTGGTAAACGAGCGCAGGTGGGTGCCTGCATGTTGGTAGGAGTCTGCACCAGCACATATGTTGTAATATGTTTTCTCAATAATAAAATATTGAAGTATGAGCAACGGCAGCGGTGGTTTTCTCCCGACTTGGGTTTCCACCTAAAAATCATGGTGTTCATGTGTGATACTTTGTGTGATGGTTTACTCTGTTCTTACTGTTCATGTTTACTGTTTATTAAACATCTGATGAATGAATGATGGAATGATTTAAGTGAAGAACTAATGACACAATTAGATATCTGTGTATACGCGAGTTTCATAAAGGGTATCCGCGTATATACGCGAGTCTGTTTCAGGAAAGTAGCGTATGGGTTTTAGAAGCAAGAAAAAGTAAAATTTTTGAATATGCAGTAAATACTGATTCACCCCACCCCTCTCAGTATTTTTCCAACAATTGGTATCAAAGCAGGTTCTTCTGCAGAAGCTTGATCGCTTGAAGGAGATCCGTCGCAATGGGAAGTCAAGAAGGAGTAATGTCTATAAAGCCACCTCTATTCAATGGAAGCAATCTGATATTCTAGAAGGTATGAACAAAATCATATCTGCAAAGTATTGGTGCAGATGTATGGGCAATCGTGGAAGAAGGTTATCAATACCCGGCAAGTATTCCTACTGATGCTGTTGAAAGAAAGAAGTATGAAATCAATGCCAAAGCAGTGAATGTCTTATTAGGAAGCATGTCTGAATCAAAATTTGCTAAAGTGATGCAGCTACATTTAGCAAAAGAGATATGGGACAAAATCATTCTGAGCTATGAAGGAGATACAAAGGTAAAAAATGCAAAACTCCAAACTCTTAGAATCGAATATGAAAATTTGAAGATGCATAGTGATGAGAGTGTTGCCAGTTTCTTTCTTCATCTAGATGATATTGTAAATTGGATGAGAAATTTGGGTGAAACCATAACCGATACTACTCTGGTGGAAAAAGTCTTAAGATCCTTAACTTCAAAATTTGACTCTAAAGTTTCAGCTATTAAAGAAAGGCAAGATCTGCAAACTCTTACTATTGTTCAATTACATGGTATTCTGACTGCTTTTGAAATGAGGCAAGGAGGCCCTTCGCAAATCAAAGAAGCTGCTTTTAAGGCATCTGCAAAAGGAAAAGAAAAGGAAGTTGTCAAAGAATCCAGCTATATATCTGAAGAAGAAGAAGAAGCAAATTTTGTGAGAAGACTTCAACTAGGTACTGGAAAGTTCAAAGGTAAGCTTCCTTTCAAATGTTTCAATTGTGGAAGAGTTGGTCATTATGTTGCAAAGTGTCCTTATAAAGAAACCTCGGCTAAAGGAAAAGAAGTAGCAAGAAGGAATAAGAATCGATCTAGCACAAGAAAAAGTTATTATACTAATGAAGACAGTGATGGATCATCTAATAGTGAGGAAGAATGTGAAGAATACTTTAGACTTCTCATGGCTTTTGAACAAAGAGAAGAAAAGGATACTTTTGTGGATGCTCTAGAGGACAATGATTTTCTTGAAGAAAACAATCAACTCAAAGTAAGCCTAGAAGAAAAGAACATAATCATAGAGACTCTTGAAAATTAGCTTGAAGCCAAGGAAAAACGCATTGAGGATATGGAGTGTGAAGTAGTAAGTCTAAGGAAAGATAATGAGAAAGTGAAGACTCTCAATCTTAGATTTGCTAAAGGTTCAGAAACCTTAGATGAAATTATCAAGACACAACGGTCTCCTCTTATAAAAACAGGTCTTGGATATACTGGGGAATCTTCCCAAACTTCAGCACCAAACTATCTGAAAGTAGTCACAACTGGTTCTCTTCATTCAACCACTCAGCAAGGGAACAAAGGATCCTTATAGGTAAAGCATGATCATCTCAAATCAAGGACCACTAATAGGGAGATCCCTCAAAGAAGCAACAACCAACATGTAAATTCAAATAGAAGATTTCATGATCGCAGAAATTTCTACTTCAATGGACAATGTTTCTCATGTCACAATTTTGGTCATAAAGTTGTTCAATGTGTTTCATATAAAACCATCATGACAAGAGAAGCAAGAAAGAAAAGGATGAATATTGAACCAAAGAAGAACACCTATAACAACTTTTCTCCCCTTCAAAACGAAGTTGAATGTACTTATTGCAATAACTTTGGTCATGAAGAATCTGAATGTAGGAGCGAGGTCTAGCCAAAAGAACATGTTCCCTCAAGCTCTAAAATATGGAAAAAGAAAGAAATACAGGTTGAAAATTGTGGGATAGCATTATTTGCAGAAGGTGAAGAAAATCAATGGTACATTGATAGTGGGTGCTTAAGACACATGATAGGTGACAAAAGCAAACTCCTTACATATAATGCTCTAGAAGAGGAAAAGAAAGTTACATTTGGAAATGATACTCCTGTTGTAATTAAAGGAAAAGGGTCAGTATTTCTAAAAGAAAAGGTGAAGGCTAATGATGTCATGTATGTGGATGGATTAAGGCATAACTTGTTAAGTGTAAGTCAAATGTGTGATCAAGGAACAGAAGTGGTCTTTAGTTCAAAATAATGTGTGGTTCGTGATCTTGATACAGGTAAAATCATTATAAAAGGAAAAAGAAATCCTAGCAACCTGTATATACTGAACGGCATAGATCAATGTTACTTGAGCAAGTCTTCAAAAAATTGGCTATGGCATAGAAGGCTGGGGCATCTAAGCTTCTCTCAAATCAACAAAGCAAGCATACTTCAAGCTGTTCGTGGTCTTCCCAATATTAATCTACCAGAAAGTATCATATGCAAATCTTGTCAATTCGGTAAGAAGACCAGAGTACGATTTAATGCCAAAGAAGGATCATCAAGTGAGCCTCTTGAACTCATTCATACTGACATATGTGGACCTATGAGGAAAAATTCACCACGTGGGGAAGAATACTATATCTTGTTCATTGATGATTACTCTAGAATGTGTTGGATCGGGCTTATTAAACACAAGGATGAAGCATTTGAAAAATTTCAGATTTTCAAAGCATTAGTTGAAAATGAATTAGATCTAAAAATCAAGTGTCTTAGATCTGATCGAGGAGGAGAATATACATCAAATGAATTCTTTGAATTTTGTGAACAACATGGCATAAAAAGACAATTCTCTGTAGCAGGCACTCCACAACAAAATGGCATAGCAGAAAGAATGAATAGAACAATTCAACAAATGGCTAGAGCTATGCTCGATGATTCTGGAACTCCTGACATGTTCTAGGGTGAAGCAGCACATACAACGGCTAACATTCTCAACAAGGCTCATGTTCGGGTAAATAGTGACAAAACTCCATATGAACTCTGGTATGGTAATTCTCCCTCTGTGAAGCATTTTAGAGTTTTTGGAAGTAAATGCTTTATCAAAAATAATGATGAAAAGCTTGGCAAGTTTGAACCTAGATTAGATGAAGGGATATTTCTTGGTTACTCATCTTCAAGCAAAGCATACACATGTTACAATAAAAGGCTTCGAAAGATTGTTGAATGTATTGATGTTGTTATTGATGAGTCTCCTGCAGCTCCTAAAGAAGAAAAACAAACAACAAAAGAAGATGATGGTGACCTATGTCCTTCTACATCAAATAGAAATGATATAGACAATGGATCCAATGAAGAACCTGAAGATGATCTATCTGAAAAAGCTCCATCCAGATATGTTCAAAAGAATCATCCTGAATCTCAAATTTTGGGTGACAAGGAATCTGGTGTACGAACAAGGAGAACTCTTGTGGGATCTTCTAATCATTTGGCACTTTTATCCACAATTGAACCACACAATGTCAATCAAGCTAGCAAAGATGAATGTTGGAAGCAAGCCATGAATGAAGAGCTTGATCAAATTGAAAAGAATGATACTTGGGAATTGGTACCAAGACCACATGATAAAAATGTCATTGGCACTAAATGGATTTTCAAGAACAAGTTAAATGAGAATGGGGATGTTGTAAGAAACAAAGCTAGATTGGTTTGCAAAGGGTATACTCAACAAGAAGGTATAGACTTTGAAGAAAATTTTGCTCCTGTAGCTAGACTTGAAGCCATAAGAATGTTTCTCGCCTTTTCAAGTTATCAACAAATCAAAGTTTATCAAATGGATGTTAAATCTTCTTTTCTTAATGGTGATCTAGAAGAAGAAGTATATATAGAACAACCAGAAGGTTTCATTTTGGGAAATGATGCAAATCTTGTTTGTAGACTTAAAAAGGCTCTATATGGTCTCAAACAAGCTCCAAGGGCTTGGTATTATCGCCTTGACAAATATCTTCATCAACAAGGATTTTCAAAGGGGTCTGCTGATAGCAACTTATACACAAAAGTTGAAAATGGTAAACTGTTGATTATGGTTGTATATGTTGATGATATCATTTTTTGGAGTAACAAAGAATCTTTGAGTCAAAAATTTGCTTCTGTCATGCAGCAAGAATTTGAAATGTCCTTACTTGGAGAACTAACATTATTTCTTGGCTTACAAGTGCATCAAACTGCAGATGGTATATTCCTATCACAAGCAAAATATCTTAAGCAAATTCTGAAGAAGTATGGCATGGAAGAATGCAAACCTGTAAGTACACCAATGATAACCGGATGCAATCTCAGTTCTCATGATGATTCTCCTCCAGTGAATCAACCAGATTACAGATCAATGATAGGAAGTCTACTTTATCTCATTGGGACTAGACCAGACATTATGCATGCAGTTGGGATTGTTGGACGATTCCAAGCTAATCCAAAAGAGTCTCACCTTCAGGCTGTGAAAATAATTTTCAAATATCTACAAGGAACTCAAGACTTTGGTCTATGGTATCCAAAGAATGCTGATCTTACTCTTCATGCTTACACCGATGCAGATTGGGCTGGAAGTGTTGATGATAGGAAAAGCACTAGTGGTGGTGCATTCTATATGGGACCCCGGTTAGTATCTTGGTTCAGCAAGAAGAAAAATTCTATTGCCTTATCTACAGCAGAAGCAGAATATGTGGCTGCCGCATCTTGTTGCACTCAACTCCTTTGGATGATGCAAACCTTACAAAATTTTCAAATCAAATGTACACCTCCTATCCCCATTAAGTGTGACAATACAAGTGCCATCAGTATTTCAAAGAATCCTGTTATGAATTCGAAGACCAAGCACATTCCCATCAAGTATCACTTCTTACATGAACAAGTGCTTGAGCAAAAGGTGAAGTTGGAGTATGTTCCCTCCAAAGAACAAGTTGCTGATATCTTTACCAAACCTCTGCCCAGGGAAGCGTTCGAGTATCTAAGACAGAAGTTGGGAGTGTTCTCTGCTAGTCAAAAGAAAAAATCTGCATAAATTTAGAAGATGGAATTGGATACGCAGGTTTCTTGAAGCACAGTCGTGTATATACGCTAGTTCGTGCATAGAAAACCGCGTATGTCTGATTGCTGACATTTTTCTGTTTGGAGTCAGCTCTCCTCAGCACAGCTGCAGTGCTGTTTGGTGACTCTGATACTGTTTGGTATCTCTGGTGGTGCTCCAGTTCTCATAATTCTTTTTCTAATGTTTTTATAAAGATGCCTTGATGATTTGTTGGTAAAAGTGTTCAGGATGCACAAACTAAGGGGTGCCTTAGTCATATGAAAAGGATACTTGGATGCACAGATTCAGGGGGAGCATTAGCATTGCGGATTATAATACATTGTTGGCACTATGATGGTTCTGAAATATGTTCTCTTTCTTGAGGACTTTCTGGTGTTGGTCATAAATGGTCATATTCATATTTTGGTGAAAAGGTCTTGTTGAGACCCATGATGTAAATTTGTAATATTCAGTCATGTAAAGGACTTGTCAAATTTGTAAACCCACTTGGTTGGGTAGCTGAGTCAAATTTTGTAAACCCACTTGGTTGGGTAGCTAAGTTGAAATATGTAGACCCACTTGGTTGGGTACTTGAGTCTCATATGTAAAATCACTTGGATGGATATTTGATGTAAGTATGAGTCATTGGTGATAGGAAAGTCATAGAGTCTTGTACTTCATTGAAAAATATGTTTGAAGATTCAGCATGAACTCAGGGGGAGCTTGGTCACTTCAGTATATCTCAGATCTGCAGAACGCTTCTTCCGCATGTGGAGAAAAGGGGGAGAGTATGTTGGTTTTGATCCGCCCTTTGCCCTTGATGACAAAGGGGGAGAGTGACATGGTGTTTGAATGGTGTCAAAAATGGAGAGAGTGACATGGTGTCACTGTATTCTTAATGTACCTATCTGTTGTGGTAACCAAACACCATCGTGGTTGCCATCAAGTCCAAAGGGGGGGATTGTTGGCAATATGATGCAGAAGTGTTGTCCTTGATGGCAACCCACTGAATGAAGATGAAGACATGAGATTATTGACATGTGTTGTCCTTGATGGCAATACACCTGATGAAGTTATTCTTGACTTGATGGACTTGGTAAATGATGTAAATCTGATATGAAATGATGTTAGTTAGCAACATGATGCTGAGTGTTGTCATTGAATGGCAACCCACTTGATGAAGAAGATGGCAACTTCTTGATGAAGTTGTGCTTGAATATGTCTTGATGAACTAAATCTGATGTATCTACAGTAAGTACAGAAGGCAATGCAGAAAGGAATTCAGTATGTGATAGATTTATGATGAAAAGAGTATGTCTCTAGGCATACACGTATTTGTCTAAGGGAAGTCGCGTATGCACGCGGGAAAGAACGTGCCAAGTCGCGTATGGGCAAAAGCGCTCAAAAAGTGCAAAACCAGGGGTAACCACCATGGTATTGACCCATTGTATTGGGTTATGATTTGTCTAAACAACCCCGTCCAGGAATACCATCAGATGTAATGTGGTTTTGGCTCATGGTATTGAAAAAGGTTAAACCTATATAAAGAGAAGAAATTCATTGTGCAAAAGATGAACATGGGTGCAAGATGTCTGAGCTTGAATGAATACTTCTCTCTGGAGTATATCTGAATGGAAAGGGTTACAGTTGAATGAAAGATCTGAAAGTATGATGCACCAATGATGGAATGATGAAGAAGGGGATCTAGATCTGTATTGTACTTGTATTTGCTAGATCTATTTATGGAATGATTAGATCTGAGATGAGGCGAACATCTGTCTGAAGTAAAGGGTAAAATCTGTGTGATGTATCTGTTCTGAAGAATTGCAATGACCTAAAATATCTGAAGAACCATATGCTAGTTCGCCGTAGAGGACGCGCGTATATACGCGGCTTTGCTGAAGAGAAAGCGCATATGTACAGTGAAATTAGCTCTGTAATTTTTATAGAGGTATACGTAGGTTGATGTGGACGAAAGCGCGTATATACGCGACATCAGTAAAAGGAAAGCGCGTATGCAAACTAGGGTTTGCTGAAGCATGGGGTATGAAATCTCTGATCTGATCTGCTCTGTTTTAGCTATCTGTTGTTGATGTTTGACTGTTCTTAAATGTATGGAGAGGGTCCAGTCTGAAAATATGATGAAACGTGGTCTGCAAGTTGTGTTCTATTGAAGTTGTTGGATCCAGTGTGAAAATTGATGAAACGTGGTCCATAGAGGAGCTGAGGGTTGTAGCCTTCAGTCAGGGGGTTGTAGCTCCCTTCCAGGTGAGGCTGGTAAACGAGATCAGGGGGTCGTAGCTCCCTTCCAGGAGAGGCTGGTAAACGAGATTAGGGGGTCATAGCTCCCTTCCAGGAGAGGCTAGTAAACGAGTCGGGGGGTTGGAGCTCCCTTCCAGGAGAGGCTGGTAAACGAGCGCAGGTGGGTGCCTGCGTGCTGGTAGGAGTCTGCACCAGCACATATGTTGTAAGATGTTTTCTCTATAATAAAATATTGAAGGCTAAGCAACGGCAGCGGTGGTTTTCTCCCGTCTTGGGTTTCCACCTAAAAATCCTGGTGTTCATGTGTGATGCTTTGTGTGATGGTTTACTCTGTTCTTACTGCATATGTTTACTGTTTATTAAACATCTGATGAATGAATGATGGAATGATTTAAGTGAAGAACTAATGACACAATTAGATATCTGTGTATACGCGAGTTTCATAAAGGGTATCCGCGTATATACGCGAGTCTGTTTCAGGAAAGTAGCGTATGGGTTTTAGAAGCAAGAAAAAGTAAAAGTTTTGAATATGCAGTAAATACTGATTCACCCCCCCCTCTCAGTATTTTTCCCAACATTTACTAATTATTCCCATGTGTTAGTATTGTTCTATCATTGAAACAGAAAAATCCTCAACTTCCATAAGTAGGAATGTTTGTCATTGTTTTCCTTTTACTGACTCCATAAGCCCAATGGTAGTTGAATCTTCCTCATTTTTCACTTGCAATCACAAACACTAAAACACTCATAGAGTTAGCCATATTTTTTAAGACCTAATTGATTAAATCCTTTGATAAGTTGAGAGATCCCTCTCAGACTGAAGAGGCTAATCTTCAGTCAAAAGCTGGTTTGAAATAGTCACTTCAAGTTGACCATTGAAGTAGCCCAACAGGACTCAATTTGTTGATACCAAAATCACTATTAGGTCTCTCAATCTAGAGAGGACCAGAACTAGGAGGTATGGAAGAGGAAGGGTTATCTGTGGCGTCCTGTTCCATAGGAGCCTTTGATTGATTCAGAAAATCTTTCGATCACGTGGAGACACAAATAGGTTTTGTGTCACCCATAAAAACTTGAGAGTTTCCAGACTTAGAGGGTTGATTGACCATCTGTGTCTGCTGAGAGAGAAATGGCTCTTTCAAGACAGTTGGAGTCTCAGACACACCCTTCAAGAGATAGGAAACTTCGGCATGCCGAGGAAAATACTTGGTGTAATGGTCTCCATCACATATCAAACAAGGATATCTAGGCTTGTGTTTGGAAGCGTCGTCAACAGATGAATTATTGGAATCATGTTTAGGGTTATCATTTTTGGATTTTCCTTTACCCTTTTTCTTACCTTTTGATTATTTTTCTACCGCGGTATACTGGACAACATTTACCTCAGAGGTTTTACCAAGATTATTCTAGTTATTGGAAGGATTTGAGGGTGAAGTGGTAGTAGCATACTTAGACTTTTAGGAAGCCTTGGGTGCACTACTATCATAATGGGCCACTGACCCAATTATGCCACCAATTAGAGGCGTGGTAGGAGATTGAGATGATGTCGTATCGGTTGAAGGTCGTGTTGGGTCAGGTAGGAGCTCATATAGGGTTCTAGATTGGGAATAAACCAAATCTAGATATTGAGCTTAGGCAATGGCTTCCACTTCAATGACACAACCACCCATAGCTAGATCTTTGGAAATTTTTGAAACAAAAGATTAATTGAACCATTTGGTCAACAACTAATCATGGATCTCGAATTTAATGAGGTGACGTCTGTGCCTCCATTCGTGAATGTGGTCCGAAATATGGGTAGTATTTGATTGCTTCAAAGATGTGAAAAGGTGGGTGTCAATCTCATACCATACAGGTAGCTGGAAGTGAGTGAGGAAGGCCATGGCTAAGGTGTTAAAATCAAATAATACACTTTGAAGGAATTCAATATATCATTTGGTTGTGGTACCTTTCATAGTGCACTGGAAGATATGTAGACAAATTGAATCGTCAATCTAAGGATTGGAAGAGCACCATAAGTGGTACGTCATGACATGGGCTTGGGGGTCCTCCCCAGACTTACCTTCGAAATTTGGACAATCTCCTGGAATTTTGGTCGGAACTGGTGGCCAATGAAACATATGTTAGATGGGGTCATTTGTAAGATTAAACACATCTTGCAGTTCCAACATAGCCAAAAATGGCGAGGGAGGATGGCGAGGAGAAAATGGTCTTTGGAAATTACCCATTTGACGGTTACAACCTAGTTGATTTGGATTTTTCCCCAAATAGGGTGTATTTTGACCTTGATATGTGTACTTCCCCCATTTTTGGCAAGGACCTTGTGCAGTTGTTGTTAAACATAGGGACCATGTTCGGGTTGTTCATAAAGCCCCTACCAGGTGTGAAATTATGGTTCTTGTTGGACATAGGGTCTAGTCTGAGGTCCTTGTTGAACATGAGGTCCAGCTTGGGGTCCCAGTTAGGTCTGATGGTATTGAGGGATCTGTTGATATTAAGTACTAGATTGAGGCAAAATTTCGGGTTGCTATTACTGACCCTGAGGAATTTTCTGGTATTGGACACTAGACTAATTGGGGTGAGCACCAGGTTGAATCAAACATATATTCAGACTAGTTTGGGTTTGAGGACCAAATTGAGGATTAGTCACAACAGTACCCACCAGATGTTGGGGTTGTGGGACATATTGTTGTGAGATGTTTGGTCTAGGAACATACTGATACTATATATTTGGTTGTTTAACATATTGATAGGGTATGTTGGGTTACTGAACATATGTATATTGTATGTTCAGTTGTTGGATATGGGGTTGTTGAACCTGAGAATACTAAATGTGGGGTTGATGATAAAAAAAATTAAGCTGAAGTAGGTTGACCACTTGATGGATCAGTTCCTATGATATTATTTGTCAGTTGTGAAAACAATGTTCCACCTAGACTAGCATTGGGTTTTACCACCCTCAAAATGGGTCTAGAGTTCATATGTCCCCCACTCAAAAGAGGAGTCACGTAAAGAGGATTGGACTACCCCCAGGGCACAAACGAAATTTTAGATTATCCACTCAATGGTGTAACTGCAGTAATCATAGATAACGATAGGGGGTAGAGGATCCTATTAAAATTTTCATTTGACCTATAGTCACTGCAGGTCGAACAATAGGCTAAGATAAGACAGCCATATTTGAAATGAATGGTCCAGAAGATGGGGGAATTATCGTTGACCAAACGAGATATGGAAATAAATGTGTGGTTCCAGAAGCTCCTAAAGCAAGGATTTCAAGAGTGGTGTACCCATGTCGAAGTGAAGATGCAACTTGACTAGAGGGTATTCCTGTCCCACTTCATGTATCTTTAGGAGTGGTGCCATAAGGGTAGCCTTCAGGAGGGAACACAGATGAGATGTATTTTGGAATGTGAGTTGTAGTTTTTCACTATGAAGTGCTCGGAGGAGTACTCACGAATGGAATATCATTAGCGTTAGATGCCATTTCAGGAGGAAACAACTTACAGACAATAGTGTGAGATGTTACTGGAGAAGCAGCAAAGGGAATGCCAGGTTTTTCAAAAGGACTATAATCCTATTGAGGAAAAACCACTAATGCATCGAAGAGTAGATTTGGAGGAAATATCGTAAACTTTGCAGACATTTTGGGACTTTCCGGCTTAGGATCCTCATATGACGATGAAATAAAATCATCAGGTGGTGGTCGCGACGAAATAGGTTACACTTATGAAAATTCCAAGTTTAGCACCTTGAGCTTCAAGGGGTCCAACTAGAAATTGGGGGACATCAAGAGGAGGGTATTGAGATCCTTCAGAAGAGGAAGGAGGATAATCCGTCAATTTAGCCACGATGACCTTTAAGGAAATATCAAATAGAGAAACGGTGAATTTGTTTTGATTAATTTAAAATTTACCGTACTAACTAGGTGTTATCACTCTCCCCAACTTCCCAAGGCTGAAAAGGTGATTGAAGAAAGGTAACCATAGACCAGGCTTTAGGTCAGGTAGCTAGCACTACCAAGAAAAGATAGGGTTATCTCATTCTCACTTTTGCATTGAAAGTAATGACTGAGTATCTAATTATCTTGGGCTAGGTATGTAAGATCAGTAAATAAGATTTGTTTGATGTTTTAAGTGTTGGATAGAAAGTTCAATGACAAGGTTGTGTGTAGGGTTTTTAGGTCTGAATTTCAAGGTAAATTTGTAGAGAATGTGTGAGACTAGATAGGTAGTTTGAAATAATTTTAATTGGTCATTGAGTATAGGATGAAATAAGATAGATTCTTAATGAGCACTGAGGTGAATTCAGTCATTTAGAAGTGAATAGACATATCATGTAAACCTTGCCTAAAACAGAGCGTGAACAGACATGATTTATTCTTATAAACTTACAAGATAAAAATATGGAAAGATGTATCTAAAAGAATAAGATATATCATATATCATGAATAGATAAACATTTGTAAGAATAAAAAATTCTCCAATGTGTACCACAATATTCTCAACACAAGTTCTGCAAATATGTCTCTGATTTCATTCCAAAATGTTGGTTACAAGAGCTCTACTGCAAAATAAGACTATCCCACCCAAAAAAAGACTAAAGAGATTCTAATTGTAGAAAATATGTACTATGACACCTCATTTGGTCGAAATCCCATCCAAAATGGATCATAAATACACAAGATGAGTCATGTCCTATATTCTAGGGAGGTTAGGAACCATTCCCTAAATTTCAGCTATTAACTAGGAGTGTTTGTCCCTTACATTAAATTACATATTCCATCATGATAGGAGGAAAAAACCAACTCAATAACTCTAATTCCAACTAATAGGACAACAAAACCTCGAATTTGTGACATTTTCTAAGCTTGAAAAGTGTCTTGAGGAATCCACTGTTGATTTGTAACATTTTTGATAGAAGGGTAACAGAATTTTGCAGAAGCATAACAAAAGTTTGTAGGCACTTTTGAGGGACTTTTAGGAGTCCCAAAAAACTTATGAAATAATGGTGTTGTGGAGGTAAATCCCCTCTGTGGACAGAGGTGATCCCACTAGCCCTAGAGTGGGTCTAGTAACAATCGAAACACACAAAGTTATTGGTTCCTAGTTACAAAATATAAAATAGTGATAGATCGCTTACCGTGATTCCTTCGCTACTATTGTCGAAGAAGAAGTGGTGCTTCCGTTCCTATCTAGACAGGTCATGATCCATGAGCTTGCTACATCCAGATACCTATACACATGCAAAGAATAAAGACAATAGGAAACGTAATATTTCACACTTTTATAACTATTGATCAGTCAGAGAGGAATGAATGAAATTTCATTATATAATGAAAAACACAATCATGGAACCAATAGCAGAGTCATGTATATTAAGATACGAGAGAACGATTACAAATGGTGCTCTGACGTCATGATCTTCCTTCGACAGGGTTCCAGTAGGACGTGTCTCACAAAGCTCATCAGGGATTCGATAGAACTCTCTCTCTCATAGGGTTCTCCTTAGCTCTTCTCTTGATTGTCACTTAGCTATAATTTTCTTCCCAAAAGTTCAACTAGCTAGCAAATGGAGAGGTCAGGCTTTTATAGAGGGAGAAGGAGAGGTTAGGCTCCCTATAATCATGGGGGAGAGTCCTATCTCTTAGGAAGGCTCCATGAGAGGTGGAAAACCACTTCCTAATCAAGTAGATCCAGAGGCAAACAACCCAACCTCATTTTGATGATCCGTTTTGAAGTCGTTAGAATCAAACTTCCACCTTCTATTGTTAAAAAACATTCCTTAAAATCCTTGGCACGGGCATAACACAAGGACAGAGCACCAGTTGGCACACCCACTAGTGTGCATTTTCCCCATTGGCGTGAGGGATGAACTGGCTATCCGTGCCAATGCCAAAACATGGATTTTTAGGGTTGTCCAGAGGAAATTTTCTTGAGGAGAATTTTTTTCCTTATGTAGAAGGATTCCATCAAGGTGTTTTCAGGACATTTTATTGTTCACAGGTCATGGGAATAGTCCTCTAATGTATGAGACGAGGGATTGCAGGGACGGTGACAAAATGTTGTGTAACAGATGCCCCCTAAAGCATGAGGTTCGAGAGAGAGGGAGGGGTGAAATGCTTTATGAGAACACGCCCAACTGAAAACACTACCGTCGGAAGACTTGCGAATACAAATAAAACTAATATCTTTGATACATGATATGTGGTATAGGTGCAGCCATCCATAATAGAGTGTACAAAAACTGGGATCCAATGTATGGATGCAGCCATCCAGTAAAGAAGGATCAACAAGTAGACTCAGGTATGGTCACAGCCATCCAATTGAATGATTCATGAAATAAATCATAATAATAAACAAAAAATCCACAGCCTAGATGCTTATCAGACAAAATATAGGGTCTTACACTCCATCTCAACCCGAACAGAGTACAATTTTGAGCATGTGAATATGTGAGTTGAAGTCGAACATGCAAGAACATCATTTGATTACCAGCCAATAATGAAAGTTGTTAACAGATGCAAGAGGAACCACCAATAATTATGATGGCTCTCAAGGTACAAGAGGTACAATCCACGGAATGTGAACAATGAGCTGGTGTCGAACACCCACAGAATCATCTGATCGAAGGCCAATAATGAAAAACTTGCATCGAATGTGAAGAACCTGCCATTGAGGCATGCAGGCTCCAAGGTACCTGAAGGGAGTCTCTAGATCAGCTTCCTAGATAATGAGCTGAAGTCGACAGTAAGTGACCTTGATCGAAGGTGGGCCATAATGTTTCCCACATCATCGACACGAGACAAAATGACATAATGTTTGTGAATCAAGAACAATAGAGAATCAAAGAGAGGTTGAAAACTGCAGAGGCCAACTTCTCTTGAACATATCGGCGGCACGACATTGGATTTGGCAGTCTTTGACATTACTGGATCTGAGGTCATGGTGACATGGCAAAGAGAAGATGAGCGGTCAAAAGAGATTATCCAAACCCATGGAGGCAAGAAGATAACAAGATGAGATATCCCCAACCCGACATGAATGCAGACAAGTGCCATGTTCAAGAGAGACATAATGCTGACATGAATATAATACTGGTTCCATTTTCCCCCACCATTTCTGGCGAGTACCCCAATTATTTTTTAAAACAAGATTGAAGGGGATAGCATGTGCTTGCAATATAATTTTTTCCTTCGAAGAAATCCAATCTAGTACATTTAACGATCCCTAGGAAGGAGGAACTCGAGTAACTTCATTACGACAGAGTCCAATGTCATTAGTTTTTAACGAGTTTGACAAAGGAAGAACTCAACGACTTTTCATGTTTAGAGATTTTGAAAAGATAGTGAAAAAGAAAACTCCAACAGTCCCTTTTCGTAGATAGTCCCGCAGATCCGAAAAGGTAGAAAAATATGTCTTATAGAACCTCCTAGTCGCAATAGGCCAGGGTATTCCTTTTTCGTAAATAATCTATCCCAGCTCGAAAAAGGGGTAAACGTATATTGGGTAGATGTCGTTTCGCAACCAATTTAACGAGCTCAAAATGACAAGCAACTCAGCAATATTTTTCATTTTTAGAGAGTCAGAAAAGAGCTGAAAGGTGACTCCAATAGTGAATTTTTTCGTGTTTTTACCGAGTCCAAAAAAGTATAAAATACAACTCGTGTCATCGTCCTAATCGCATGAAAACCTATCGCTACACAAAAAGCAAGTGTAAAACCCATTTTTCGACAAAAATACAATAAAATATCTCAAAAACAAGTCCTAAAACCTAATTTTGATTTTGAAAGTTATAAATATTACGAATAGTAAAAACTTATTCACTTTTCACCTTTTTACCTCTTTGCAGAGCAATAGTGAGCTATTTCCTTTGCAATCTTGAGGCGACAATTGTGAGCAATCTAGTGGATGAATCCAGATCCCGTCTTCTTCAGGTAAGAGTCGCTTCCATTAGCCATATTTTGAGTCATATTTGATAGCTTTTGACTGTCATTTGGTATCCCTGAGGGGACGAATTACAAAATTAGGGCCTTCGCAGTTAGCGCGGGTTTCAAGCACGGGCCCGCGCCAACCAACCCTTTTTCACACAAGGGACACACCAGGTGGCGCGACTGTTAGCAAAACAACCCTACCAACTGCACAACCCATCATTCCATTTGAATTTAACAAAAATAGAGCCAATGAATTGTTTTTTTAAGTACCCAAGAGATCTTACAATATGTTTATGACCAAATTGATGCAGGTACAAAAAAAAAATGGTAATTTAATGGAAGGAAAGAGAGCATAGTGAGGAAGATGAGTTGGAAATTGGAAATGAGTAGTGTATGAATGCTCTCCGAAATTGCGGTTTGAAAAAATTCTTCCTAACGCCATGTCTTCGGGCTCAATCCGAACTAATGCAATATATGATTAGCATATGGGATGAGGACGAGGAGAAGTTTAAACTTCGACATCAAGTACTTGAGCTCGAAGTTTCAGACGTGTACTTCATCACTGGAATATCACGTAGGGGTCCAGTTCCTATCTTTACTGGCACTAAGCCCTCAGGAAAAAACATGACAATGGTCATGGACAGGGTGTGCGAAGGGGCACGCAAAGGGTCAGCTAGCGGAAAGGTATAAATTCAGATCGTTCCTGATCTAGCACTAAGAGTAGTGCTACATACCATTACATAGGCTACAGGGTCGCAGGCACTGCACGAGGCTACCAAGACACAGCTCCTTCTTGCATCAGAGTGCATGAACCCAACAATGTTTGACTGGGCTACAACCGTGACTATGAACATTAAACGGCAATTGACCAAATGCAAGAAGACCAAACTGAAACAGTTTGGATATGGGTCAATTTTGGTATCGTTCTTCCTGGAACAACTACCTATCTTCCAGTGCCATGGGGCCATAGTCTCGGATCCACCATTGAGAGAGCCACGGGTGGCTCGATGGGCAGCATTGATTCCCAGGGCAGGGGGTGGCTAGCAGATGTCCTGGCGTCCTGAGTTCTTTGGATGGCTCTGATGATAGCTGATCATCGTAGAGGACTGGCCCTATGTGGGCACTGATTTAACTGGAGACCCAGACCTTTCGCTTCTGAAAGAAGAGGACTGGGACGAGGAGCTTGGTGAGACTCTTTTTAATTTAATGAGTTTTATGATTTTTTGGTATACATGCATGTCCAAACAGCTGATCCTATATGTATGCATATTTTGGCCCAGAGAGGCCCACCGGGATGTCACCAGTAGAAATGAAGACCCCTCTTGCTTATGACCCTCAAGGTGAGGGGGGCAAGGGGGACGAGCTTGTATAGAACTTAAAGGGGATCGCTCGTGGAGTTCCGGATTATGCTTGTTTAGCTGAGTTTCCCTTAGCTTATCAAAGGCACACCATAGGGGTGCCAAGTCGACTCCACATCTTACTGAGGTGGTTGGTGCAGGCAGTGACGTGCTACCATGATCACCATGCCGATTAGTCACCTAGGCTTTTTATTTATGCATATTTTTTGAGAGACATGTTGTCTCTGGATGTAACTGAAACAAACATGTATATTTTTGGTTTTATATGATGCACACGTTGCAAACACTCGACATATATATATACATCTATTTTATACATGGATCTTACTTACATATGATGATGTTTTTACATGTTATGAAAATGTCTAATACAATGTTATCTAATGTATCAGATAAATAATCTGCATAAATAATGACCCAATGGAAAATTTAAATGTTCACACAATGCATCAAACCAACATATTTTATTTTTACACGAGCTTAAAAGCACAAACGCAAACTGTGCTTGAAAAAATAAGCATGCCCCTAGCATGATGACTCAATTTGAGGTGTACATGCCCCCCAAGCTTCAGTCCATAGGAAATGGAGTGAAGGTTCAAAACATAAGAGTAAGAGACTCGACATGAATTTTCAAAAATCTAACAAAACTCGAATTGAACGGGAACGTGTTTCATTGTTTTAACGAGGTTGACACACTTAAAAGAACTGTCCTCAAACCAACTTGTTTCATTGTTTAGGGAGCTTGACACAAGAACAAGAACTATGCTCTGACGAGCTCAAAGGAGAAGATTCAGGAGGGGGAGAACTAGATGAAAAATGCTCAAGACAATTACACATTGCCCCCAGGTTGGGTATAAATGAGGAATGATGATGCTCATCGTTCCATGGCAAATCTTCGAGAGACATAGCCTCCATGATAGCTTTGTCAGATGGAAAAAATTCTCTCAAAGGATCGGGCGAATATGCATTGCCGAGCCAAGGGGATTGAGAATAAACATCAAGAGCCATGCTCAAAGGAGCATTATCAACAGGAGGAGGATCTGATGCGGCAATGATCTCACAATAATTGATTTCAACTAGGGTCAGAGGCATTGATTCTCCAAAAGAGGCAACCTGTTCAAGAGAATGGATGATCCATGGGTCATCCGACCTAGAGATCATATTGACTTGAATGGTGTCCGGTGGTGGAATGGGGAAAATACCCATGAGAACAAGGTCCTTGAAAAGACTAGGTCCTATACTGTTGGGGGGATTAGGAGTTTGATCCACACACGGCATGTTGTTCTCGGAGGACGAGGTAAAGAAATACAACTGATCGACAACAATAATCTTACCCTCATGTGGAAAATTTTGAAAGTCAAAATTGGGTGGATGGAATGCACAACATTGTGTGGGTCCAACTGCGATCGAGTAGAAGATTGTAGTTGAGTTTGGCATCAACAACTTCCACTTCGACGCTGACTGTCTTACCTTGCAATGTAATCGGTAGACTCGCGAGAACACCCAAGGGTTTTGATTCCCATCCATCGAATGCCTCAAGGGCATTGGGAGATGAAGTGAGAGTTGGACAGCTAATGGCCTTCCAGCAAGCAAATGACATAACGCAGGTAGAGGCACCTTCGTCCACAACAGCTTTGTGAATATTGAGGCTGTTAATACCAACTTGTATAACAAGCGTGATCTGGTGCAGAAGTCAGGAGACAAAATTCTCTAGATCGAAGGTGAGAAGGCTAGAATCGGCAAGATCAATTCTGCCAATTGCAAATAACAAATTTTTCCGTTGAGACGGACAACTCTGAAGTACTTCCAACACGGACATCGCAAAAGGTGCCTATGCCAAATCCTCAATGATGTTGTAATGCTGAGAAGCACAGGCGTTCGGATTATAGGAATACTTTCAGAGAACACCTTTGGAAGGTGGTCATACAACGGGTTTAGCACTGGGCCCTTTAATCTCAAGAGGACCAGAGGCAGGTGAGGGAGGATGGCCATCAACAAATTCCTTCCTAGCTTTCTGGTGTGATTCGACATAATCCTTCGATAAATTGGCAACAGAAACAGGTGCAGCACCATTCATCATGAAAACCTTAGACCCAAACAATGTAGATGGCAAAGGCTGCTCGACCATCTGGGTCTGCTGAGATGGAAAAGGTTCCTTAAGAACTGTCAGAGTCCCCTTAGAGCCCTTAAGAAGTTAACTAACCTCAGATCATCTAGGAAAATATTTGGTGTAGTGGTCTTCATCACAGATCAAGAAAGGGTACTTTGGTTTGTGTTGTGAACCATCATCACATGGTTTGGACGATTCTGGTTTTGGGGCATCGGATTTGGCTTTGCCTTTTCCCTTCTTTTTCCCTTTGGAAGCCTTTTCCGCATAGACAGCATTGACCTCCGTGGTCTTACCAGAATCATGAGTAGTCTGAGGAGCATAATTGTTGGAAGAATTCGATTTATACTTCCCATTGGAAGACTTGCGAGAAGTCTGAGAGATGGAACCAATAACACCGTCTACTGATGGGGCAGTTAGTGGTTTAGAGGTCCCTGATCGCAGGGCATCAATCAAGATGTCGTATAATGTGCCAAACTGAGAGTACACTAAATCGAGGTACTGGGCATGAGCAATGGCTTGTTCCTCGGTTACACATGCCCCCATAGCAATTTCTTGTGCAATCTTGTTGACAAAAGAGGTAGTGAACTAGTGAGTTAGAAGTTGATCAGGAATATCAAACTTGATCAGACGACGACGACGTCTCCATTGATGAATGTGATCTGAAATATGAGTAGCTTTGTCCTGTTTCGGAGATGTCAGGAGATGCGTCCTGGCTTCATAACGAACCAGTAACTAGAAATGTGTCAGGAATTCCATAGCTAGAGTATTAAAATCTTGAAAAATACCACGGGGTAGTTATATATACCATTTAGCAATAGCACCAGTGAGAGTGTGCTAGAAAAGATGCAGAGGAATCGAGTCATCTATCCAAGAGTTCAAAGAACACCATAAGTGGTATGTCAGGACATGCGCTTGGGGTATTCTCTAGATTTGCCCTCAAACTTAAGACAATCACCAGGCACCTTCGTCGGAACCAGAGGCCAATATGGATTATGAATAATCGGATCATTGGTCAATTTGGACACGTCCGGTAACTCCAACGTGGCGAGAAAAGGTAATTGAGGGTTAAAATGCATGCCAGGTCCCTGATAAGGACCTGTACATGTATTCCATCCTGGTTGAGCATAACTCTTCCCCCATTGGTTCTGTCCTAGAGGATTCTGACCATAGAGGGTATAAGCCAGATAATGAGGTTGATATGGCAGTTGATAACCAAGATACGGGGGTTGATAACTAGGGTACTGATTTGGATTATACGTGGGCCCCAATTGAGCAGTGTATGGATTTTTCTACAGAGTATAACTATAGCCTCATTTTTTATGATAATAACCAGAACCTTGGGGCGGGTTGTAAACCATTCGAGACTAACCTTGAAGGTAATAGCCGCCTTGGGGTCGAACGGGCTTTTGGTAAGTGGGGCCCTGCTAAGTTGGATAAGTCAGGCGCACAAGTGGATTCGGCTGTGGCATAGAATAGATTGGCGGCTGAGAAGGGTTAATAGGCTATGCAAGTTGCCCTGGTTGAATAGATTAACCTGGCTGATGAGGGACACCAGGTGGACACGGCTGAGCAGGTTGGTCTGATGGCGGGAGTGGGCCAAGTTGTGCCTGATAGCTAGGTTGACCTGTGACAGGACCATAAGATGGCCCTGGTTGTGAAACATTTTGACCAATTGGAAAATGAGGTTACTGAGGTTGCACCAAAGGTTGAGAAGGATGGGTTTGCCCCCCAGGACCATATGGTGGTCTAGGTTGATACCCTAGTTGCCCTGCCAGTCCTTGAGGTTGCCCTGGATGGACCACAAGGTGAGGCTGCAGAGGTTGACCTTTAGGATTGTAAGACTGCCCTTGCGGGCCATAAAGTAATCCATGCTAGACCAATGGTTGTCCCTGTAAGGGTTGTCCCCAATGGAGTCGCCAAATTGTTGTGGAAGGAGTCGATATTCCCATAGAGGCAATGGCGGCCATGACCTGACTTAAATACCTATATCCAGCTAGAAAGCGATGGACCAGGTGAAGACATAACATATGGTTCAAGGATGTCATCGAGAAAAAACTAGTAGTCTTCACCAAAAGTAGGAATTCCTTCACTAGGAGTAGGACTGGATGAGTCCATATCTGACCCTGTCGTAAGATCTTCTAAAAGATGATGGGGGACTGGGAGGTATGACAGTAGCTAAAAAAGGAGATCCCAATGTAAGAGGATGGAAGCTTTCCCCAACTCCAAATCCAAACCAAGCATCGTACAAGCGCCAATTGAACGCAACTGGTCCTCCAAAGGGAAGTTCAAATATAACCGGTCCCCCGTTGGGAAACTCGGATACAATGCGCTGCTGATGCTCAGCAGAGGACTGGGATACCTCTGATGAATCATCTGTATAAGGACTACCAGTAGATGAAACTGATGGTTCCGCAACTGTGACTATAGCAAAAAGAGGAAGAGATCAAAAACAAAGACGCACGGGCACAAACCAAGGCAAACAAAAACAAGCCAAAAAATCAATCTCTAAATGTGTGTGTGATCGTAGGTGATTAATTTTACCACATTGAAACTGGAAATTTTATTGTTTCATGTTTTAAGAGTCTAGAAACGAGTAAAATATGACTCTACCACTTTAAATTTGGAAACAAGCGTGAAAGGAAAAGCGCTTGATGATCTTTTCAAGTTTAGGGAGTCAGTAAAGATCAAAATGATTGCTCTGGTAATCTAGGTAAATGGGTGTACCAGATATCCATGAAATGCCATATACACCTTAGTAAAAATGAAAGAGAAATCAACCAAGGACTTGACATATGTGCAGGTAATCTCCCAGAATGTTGTGTCCGGTGTATCACGGGTAAAAGGCGGAAAACTCGTCTTCCTACAGATAAAGAATTTGTAACCTAATGGGGTCTCCCTTTATATACTCGACTGTACAGGGAGAAAAAGTCTGTACTAGCATTGTTTGTAGCCAGATGGCGAGCTACAGCTGCTAGGCTTAAAGACGTCAGAACACATCTCTACCTTAGACTACTAGATGTTTCGTTAAGTTCCAATGCTACCTTAGGTTAATTCAGTAAATTTTAATGCTGATCTTCAATTTACGTTTCGATTTCAAGGCCCTATAGAATTTTGGATCTCATAAAACCTCTAGATGCAAACTACATGCCACAAAATATCACTTTTTTCAATGAAGAGATATCTACGGGAGAGTTGAGAGCTTTCAAATGACAACAAAATGAACACACAAAAACATCCTCTATTGTTTTCAATGCAAGCTAATGAAACTAGAAAACTTTTCTCTAGAGTTATATAACACTAGTAATGTGAAAGAGCTTTCAATTTTCACTATGCCAATCAAAATGCAAAAGATTTTGTTTTTGGTATTTTTCAATATATTAGAGTAAATGCACTAAATGAATGAAAAACTAATGAAAACATCAATTTGAGAACGATAAAGAGAGATATGAAACAAAACAAGTTCACTCAACTCAAACAAACACAATCAAGACTCAAACCGATGACAAAATCCTTCAAAGCGAAGAAAAATCTCGAAAGAGACTCAAACAAACTGTGTAATCTAGGCTTGGAGCAACATAAAGAGAAACTGAATGAAAGAGAGGGAAATCAATCAATTAACGCAATGATTCAATGGATTTAAGCAAGATGAATGCAAAGAAGAAAAAACAAAGTTGACCGGGAAAGAAAAGACCCAAAACTCCCACGGGAGGCTTAGCATACTGAAGCACCTAGAAGCCCTAGGGCTAGAATGAAAAACTGATAGAAAAAGGCAGGGGGGGGTGAATCAGTATTTACTGCATAATCAAAAATTTTTACTTTTTCATTCCTTAAAACCCATACGCTACTTTCCTTCAGTAAACTAGCGTATATACGCGCATCCCCTTTATGAAACTAGCGTATACACAGAGATCTAGATCTGTCATTAAATCTTTACTTATATTATTCCATCATTCATTCATCAGATGTTCAATAAACAGTAAACATGTGCAGTAAGAACAGAATAAACCATCACACAAAGAATCACACATGAACACCAGGATTTTTAGGTGGAAACCCAAATCGAGAGAAAACCACCGCTGCAGTTGCTCAGCCTTCAATATTTTATTATAGAGAAAACATCTTACAACATATGTGCTGGCGCAGACTTGACCAGCACGCAGGCACCCACCTGCGCTCGTTTACCAGCCTCTCCGGGAAGGGAGCTACGACCCCCTGACTCGTTTACCAGCCTCTCCTGGAAGGGAGCTACGACCCCCCGATCTCGTTTACCAGCCTCACCTGGAAGGGAGCTACAACCCCCTGACTGAAGGCTACAACCTTCAGCACCACCTTGGACCACGCTTCATCAATTTTCACACTGGATCCAACAACTTCAATAGAACACCACTTGCAGGCCACATTTCATCATATTTTCATACTGGACCCTTTCCATACTTTTAAGCACAAACATACGTCACCAACAAATACATATCAACACAGATCAGATAGCAGAAACACAGCAGAATAGATCAGATATTTCATACCCCTTGCTTCAGCAAACCCTAGTTTGCATACGCGCTTTCCCTTTACTGATGTCGCGTATATACGCGCTTCCGTCCACATCAACAAGCGTATACCTCAGTGTGTATTTTATTGCGCATACGCGCTTTCACTTCATCGAAGCTGCGTATATACGCGCTTCCTCCGCGGCGAAGTAGCGTATAGATCTTCAATCATTACAGAGCAGCATACTTCATCAGATCAGATATTCAGTTCAGATCTACCCTTTTCCTTCAGACAGATGTTCGCCTAGATGTTCGCCTCATCACAGATCTAAGCCTTCCATAAACAGATCTAGCAAATATAGATACATTTCAGATCTAGATATCCCGCTTCATCATTTCTTCATAGGTGCATCATAGATTCAGATCTATCATCAAACCTTTACCCTTTCCATACAGATATACTTCAGAGAGAAGTATTCATTCAAACTCAGACATCTTGCACCCACACACTTGATTTGCACAATGAATTTCTTCTCCTTATATATGTTTACCCTTTGTCAATACCATGAGCCCCTTTTTTAATACCATGGGCCAAACCAATACCATGAGCCCAAAACTACACTAGACGGGGTCAATTAGGCGGATCATTGCCCAATACAATGGGTCAATACCATGGTGATTACCCCTGGTTTTTCACTTTTAGAGCGCTTTAGCCCATACGCGACTTGGCATGTTCTTTTCCGCGTGCATACGCGACTTCCCCTAGACAAATCCGCGTATACAAAGAGACATACTCTTTTCATCAAGATTTAGCACATGCTGACTTCTTTTCTTCACTGCCTTCTGTACACACTGTAGATACATCATATTTAGCTCATCAAGAACATATTCTAGCAAGCACAACTTCATCAAGTAAGTTGTCATCATCTTCATCAAGTGGGTTTCCTTTCAAGGACAACACTCAGCATCATATTGTCAACAAACATCATATCACATCAGATTTACATCATTTACCAAGTCCATCAAGTCAAGCATAACTTCATCAGGTGGATTGCCATCAAGGACAACACATGTCAACAGTCAAATGTCTTCATCTTCATTCAGTGGGTTGCCATCAAGGACAACATCCTGCATCATATTTCCAACAATCTCCCCCTTTGGACTTGATGGCAACCACGATGGTGTTTGGTTACCACAACAGATAGATACATTAAGAATACAATGACACCATGTCACTCTCCCTATTTGCCATGTCACTCTCTCCATTTTTGGCATCATTCAAACACCATGTCACTCTCCCCCTTTGACATCAAGGGCAAAGGACAAAACCAGCAGATCAAAACCAACACACTCTCCCCCTTTGACATCAAGGGCAACGGGCGGATCAAAACCAACACACTCATCCCCTTTTCTCCTCATGTAGAAGAAGCGTTCTGCAGATCTGATGTATACTGAAGTGACCAAGCTCCCCCTGAGTTCATGCTGAAACTTCAAACATATTTTTCAATAAAGTACATGACTCTTCCTATCACCAAAGACTCATACTTACATCAAATATCCAACCAAGTGGATTTACATATGAGACTCAAGTACCCAACCAAGTGGGTTTACACATTTCAATTCAGCTACCCAACCAAGTGGGTTTACAAAAATTGACTCAGCTACCCAACCAAGTGGGTTTACAAATTTGACAAGTTCATACATGACTGAATATTACAGATTTTACATCATGGGTCTCAACCAGACCTTTTCATCAAAGTACAAATATGAATTTTCATAATTAATACCAAAAAGACCTCAAGAGAGATCATATATCAAAACCACCATTATGCCAGCAATGCATTATACTCAGCAAAACTAATGCTCCCCCTGAATTTGTGCAACCAAGCAATCTTTCCAAATGACTAAGGCTCCCCCTTAGTTTGTGCATCCTAAAAACTTCCACCAACAAATCATCAAGGCATCTTCATCAAAACATTAGAAACAGAATTATGAGAACTGGAACACCACCAGAGATACCAAACAGTATCAGAGATACCAAACATCATTGCAGCTATGCTGAAGAGAGCTGAACCAACCAAAAATTGTCAGCAACCAACCATACGCGGTTTTCTGTGCAGGAACTCGCGTATATACGCGACTGTGTTTCAGGAAACCCGCGTATCCCAAGACATCTTCTAAATTTCAACCAGATCTGATTCTTTGTAAGGCAAAGACAATGTTCAGCTTCTTTCTGAGACATTTTAATGCTTCCCTGGACTACAGATAGATAGAATGGTGTAGTTGTGTCTTCAAGCGTCATCCAACGGTTGTAGCATAAGCACATTAGTAACCAAGCCTTCAGATTATTTGTAGCATCAATACAATCTTTCCAAGAGAGATTATCATATCAGAACAACATCTTCACATCAGAGTCAAGCAATCATCCATGTGGTCCAATATCACCATAATCTTCAAGATTTAACATGAAGGAACATATGTAGGCAAAAGATCTCAACCATAGTAACAAACTCTGCATGATCTATTCTTATTTCTGAATCAAATGACTTCCAACTCATCTATGTGTGAGCATCAGGGATCAAAATCTCATCATAATGAACCATATACCAAGTCATCATCATTTAAGCATGAGTATCACAATAGCCAAGAATAATCAGTCATATTGCCAACAATGCAATCATTAGTATTCAACCTGCTACTCCCCCTAGACCAGTGCTCCTTTCTAACTTGAACACGTTCATCAGCAAGTCATCAGCAACAATCTCTGCATGGGCTGCCCTTATCTCCGAATTATAGGACTTTCATCTCAACAATGAATACTCTTCATCAACAAGCAAACAGGACTCATCCACAATCTTCAACACAAGAAACCATGTATCATTTCATTATCATGAGTATATCCTAATAATGCTATTGTTGCACTCCGCATCTTCGCTATCATAATCTTCTTATCCTCTTCTATTACTGATCGTGTTCCACATTGAACTCATGTATACGCGACTTTTGTTCATAGAACCCGCGTATGGAAAGTGAAGCATAGAAATTTTCACATTCCTTCATCTCCCCCTGAACTTGTACTTCCTGTACCTGTCTTCTTCATATCAGATGCTCTGTCAGAAATACATACAACCAGAATAATCAAATCAACCATGAGAGTCATCATACATTGCTCTCCCTGTGACGATACATTACTAAATCTCATAATGTATCCCACATAATTCCTGCAGTCAATAAGAAAAGTCAGCTTCAGAAGCGGATGACTGCAGTAGGGTCAGAATTCCCTACGTTTCTGATCGGTCCTCCATCTTTTTCCAGATTTGTTTGAACTTTCTATTTGTGTGTTGGAAGTTATCCAATTTCTCATATCTGTTCAACCTGCATTCCTTTTCTACATGTCCATACTTGTTACAAGAATAACATCTCATATGTCCAGAAAAATAAGCATAAGAATCATAATGAGTATTTCTAATCTTCCTCCTTTTGCAATCAGCTGCTTTATGTCCATACATGTTACATGAAAAACAATATCCCTTGAAGCTACTAGAGTACCTTTCTGAGTAGAACCTGTTTGTTTGTGGCTGAATTGTTCCGCTTCTGCAATTTGCTGCAACATGCCCATAATTATGACATTTAAAACATTCAACGTTCTTGAATGAATTCCTTTGAGAATTCATGATTGTTGGTTGATCTTTTATTTCTTTCAACACTTCAAGTTTTGCATTGACATCCTCTGAATTTTTAGCACTTCCTTGTGAGCTAGATTCACCTTTAACAGTTTCATGGAAACCAAGACCAAGTTTGATAGCAGGAGACCTTTGATTACTTAGAATATTGTCCAAAGTGTTAGTACTATCTTGAAACCTCAAAAGTTTAACCTTTCTTCTAATTTACCTTTGAGAATGTTTACCTCAACCTCCAAGGCTTGACATTGCTTTGTCATGCTTTCTTCTTTCCTTCTTCCATCTTCTACTTGATCCTTCAGATTTAGGATCTCTTCTTTCAACCAATTTTCGTTTTCTTCACATGTTTGTTGTAGCTCTTCATTCTTCTTCTTTGATGCTTCGAGATCTACTTTCAGGGATGTGTTTTCTGCTTCAAGTCCTGCATTCTTCTTATTTGATTTATTCAATTCTTCTTTGAGGGAAATGATTTCTGCTTCAAGTCCTTCCTTTTCAAATGATGGTAGATGTTCCTCACTCTTCTTACTTGATGCTTCAAGTTTTGCTTGTAGAGAGATGATTCCAGCTTCAAGACCTTCATTCTTCCTTTTTGATTTTTCCAGATCTGTTTTTAGAGAAACGTTTTCTACTTCAAGTCCTTCATTCTTCTCATTTGATTCTTCAAGTTCTGCTTGCAGAGAGATTATTCCAGCTTGATATCCTTTACTTCGATTGTATACATCATCGAACATCCTTTTCAGTTTAAAACACAAAGCTTTGGAGGCAGCGTCCTTCTCATTAAATATTCTTTGTTGATCTTTGATAACTTCTTTTAAATCCTCAACATCATTGCTTGCACAGATAAGATTACAAGGATCACTATCAGATTCATCTTTGTCAACTTTTGTTGTACCGGTTTTCTGAGACATCTCCTTACCTTGAGTATTTTGCTTCTTTGCCATGAGTACTTGTAGAGCTTGGTCAGAATCTTTTTCGGCTTCTTCTAGGTTGATAGCATATTCTTCACTATTGTTTGTACCACTAAGATCTTTCAAAGGATGATCCCAATCACTATCAGATTCATCTCCTTTGATTTCTGGTATCCATGTTCTCTGAAATATCTCCTTTCTTCGAGTAGGCTTCTTCTTTTGCTTCTTTCCCATTGCGACGGATCTCCTTCAAGCGATCAAGCTTCTGCAGAAGGACCACCCTCTGATACCAATTGTTGGGAAAAATACTGAGAGGGGGGGGTGAATCAGTATTTACTGCATAATCAAATCTTTTACTTTTTCATTCCTTAAAAACCCATACGCTACTTTCCTTCAGTAAACTAGCGTATATACGCGGATCCCCTTTATGAAACTAGCGTATACACAGAGATCTAGATCTGTCATTAAATCTTCACTTATATTATTCCATCATTCATTCATCAGATGTTCAATAAACAGTAAACATGTGCAGTAAGAACAGAATAAACCATCACATAAAGAATCACACATGAACACCAGGATTTTTAGGTGGAAACCCAAATCGGGAGAAAACCACCGCTGCAGTTGCTCAGCCTTCAATATTTTATTATAGAGAAGACATCTTACAACATATGTGCTGGCGCAGACTTGACCAGCACGCAGGCACCCACCTGCGCTCGTTTACCAGCCTCTCCTGGAAGGGAGCTACGACCCCCTGACTCGTTTACCAGCCTCACCTGGAAGGGAGCTACGACCCCCCGATCTCATTTACCAGCCTCACCTGGAAGGGAGCTACAACCCCCTGACTGAAGGCTACAACCCTCAGCACCACCTTGGACCACGTTTCATCAATTTTCACACTGGATCCAACAACTTCAATAGAACACCACTTGCAGGCCACATTTCATCATATTTTCAAACTGGACCCTTTCCATACTTTTAAGCACAAACATACATTACCAACAGATACTTATCAACACAGATCAGATAGCAGAAACACAGCAGAACAGATCAGATATTTCATACCCTTTGCTTCAGCAAACCCTAGTTTGCATACGCGCTTTTACTTCACTGATGTCGCGTATATACGCGCTTCCGTCCACACGAACAAGCGTATACCTCTGTATGTATTTTATTGCGCATACACGCTTCCACTTCATCGAAGCCGCGTATATACGCGCTTCCTCTTCGGCGAAGTAGCGTATAGATCTTCAACCATCATAGAGCAGCATACTTCTTCAGATCAGACATTCAGTTCAGATTTAACCCTTTACTTCAGACAGATGTTCGCCTCATCACAGATCTAATCACTCCATAAACAGATCTAGCAAATACAGATACATTTCATATCTAGATATCCCGCTTCATCATTTCTTCATAGGTGCATCATAGATTCAGATCTATCATCAAACCTTTACCCTTTCCATACAGATATACTTCACAGAGAAGTATTCATTCAAGCTCAGACATCTTGCTCTCACACTCATGTTTTGCACAATGAATTTCTTCTCCTTATATAGGTTTATCCTTTTTCAATACCATGAGCCCCTTTTTCAATACCATGGGCCAAACCAATACCATGAGCCCAAAACTACATTAGACGGGGTCAATTAGGCGGATCATTGCCCAATACAATGGGTCAATACCATGGTGATTACCCCTGGTTTTGCACTTTTAGAGCGCTTTAGCCCATACGCGACTTGGCACGTTCTTTTCCGCGTGCATACGCGACTTCCCCTAGGCCAATCTGCGTATACCTAGAGACATACTCTTTTTCATCATAGAATCTAGCACATGCTGAAATCCTTTCTTCATTGCCTTCTGTACTCACTGTAGATACATCAGATTTCCTTCATCAAGAACATATTCTATCAAGCACAACTTCATTAAGTAAGTTGTCATCATCTTTATCAGATGGGTTGCCTTTCAAGGACAACACTCAGCATCATATTGTCAACAAAAATTATATCACATCAGATTTACATCATTTACTAAGTCCATAACTTCATCAGGTGGATTGCCATCAAGGACAACACATGTCAACAGTCGCATGTCTTCATCTTCATTCAGTGGGTTGCCATCAAGGACAACACTCTGCATCATATTTCCAACAAAACGAATGACTTCAAACTGATAGAAAAAGGCAAACAACCTAAGGACAGGGGCTAAACATAGTCAAAAATGACTTCAAATCACTCAAACAATCAAAAAAATGAATTAGGACCAAAATTCAAGCTCAGAAAGTCTAAGAACAGGAAAACCCTAATACCAAGCAGGGTTGGCGCGCCTGTTTTGCTGTAATATGTGCCAAATAGGGGTTGGCACGGGGGCCTAACTAGAAACTAGCACTATTTGGCGTGACTGTTAGGGGTATAACCATGCCAATCCAATTTACCCTAAAAAATTATGAAAATGGACAAATAGAGGCTAGATCTGGCCTTCTAAGGGCTGAACAGGGGTTTAACACCAAGGAAGGTGAACCATAAAAGAAAACTAATCAATCAAAAGCCAAAAAACAACCCAATGGAGGAACGACTAACTCCCAATGATCCCCAGTGGAGTTGCCAAATTTTTGTGGAGGTAAATCCCCTCTGCGGACAGAGGAGATCCCACTAGCGCTAGAGTTGGTCTAGCAACAATCAAAACACGCAAAGTTATTGGTTCCTAGTTACAAGATAAAATCGTGATAGATCGCTTACCGCGATTCCTTCACTATTGTTGTCGAAGAAGAAGTGTCGCTTCTATTCCTAGATAGACAGGTCACGATCTATGAGCTTGCTGCATCCGGATACCTATACACATGCAAAGAAGAAAGACAACATGCAACATAATATTTCACACTTTTATAACTATCAATCAATCAGAGAGGAATGAATGAAATTGCATTATATAATGAAAAACACAATCATACAACCAATAGCAAAGTCATGTATATTAAGATACGAGAGAACTATTACAACCGGTGCTCTTTCTTGGAAAAATACTGAGAGGGGGGGGTGAATCAGTATTTAGAGCTGACTAAAAAAATTTTATTTTTTCTTTCTCTTAACACCATATGCTACATTACTGAATCCAACTTGTATGTCCAGAGATCTTATTATGTCTTTACTTAGATCATTACATCATTCATTCATCAGATGTTTAGTAAGCAGTAAGCATGAATAGAAATAATAGAAAAAACCATCAAACATAAGAAACACATATGAACACTAGTATTTAAGGTGGAAACCCAATTCGGGAGAAAACCACCGCTGCTGTTATCTCAGTCTTCAATATTTATTATAAAGAAAACTTCTTACAATTTATGTTGGCGAAGACTTATACCAACACGCAAGCACCCACCTATAGAAAGGCTACAACCTTTTCTCGTTCTCCAACCACTACTGGAAGGGAGCTCCAACCCCCTGATTTTAACACCAGCTTTTACTGGCAAGATACTTCCACTTTCATACAGAAGGCTTCAACCCTCAGATCCACCAGATTTCTTCAATTTCTTCATCAGACTTCTGTCAGGTCTTCATCATTTCTTTTTTCCGATCATCGTAGAGATTCATCATTTCTAGATCATATCCATAGGTGCATCATATATGCAAATATCTCTTAAAGAGATTTATTTAACAACCCTTCCACATGCACACCCAATGAACCATATTACACTTCTCCTTATATAGTTTTTCCTTTATTAATACCATGAGTAAAAAACCGCTCAACCGCTAATGGTATTCATATTAAAAGTCGAACTAATCCAAATTGAAATCCCAATCTTCGTTCTTCCATGCACGAATCGTCCCAAAGGTAATATTTATCTCCGCCAAATAATACTATAGCCAAGGTTAACAAACATTAACGTGCCGCTGATGGTTTTCTTTATTTTATTGGAATTTTATTTATCAAATTCGTGGAATTTGATAAATAAATAAATATTATTCACAACCTTTGGCATTTAAATATATGATAGAACTTTATATTAATAACCAACGCTTTTATCAAATGGATTTTTAAATAGACCTTTGGTTCTGGCCCCACATACATAATCGACGGCTTAATCAATATAATTTAAAACTGGGCCCATTGCTAACGATCGTTTCCATCTGACAGTTGTTATCGCGTCGCACCGCCTCATTTGATCAGATGGATATCGCTCAGCGAAGATGCATGAACAATAACGTGCGATGGCTGCCGTACTTTGGTTAACCTTCGTGCATCTTCCTCATACGACCACCGTTCAATGGCTTCCCACCAGATCGACGGTGCTCAAAAATATCGCTAGGCATCCTGGGTCGAACAATAACGTGCGATGGCACGCAGTGACAAGCGGTTTTGTGGAGTTGTACAGGGATGCGTGTCGCCCGTTCTATGGAATCGCTCCCAACCTCTTGAATACCACTTTCCCATTGAAAGTGGTGCGATGAAAACAAGAAACTGCTTGTACTGTTCCTCCTTCATGGTTCCGTCCATCTTTATTCCGTCATTGCTAAGTTTCTTCACGAAAGTATAAATTTTTTTTAATTTTTCTTCCTCCGTGTTATCAGTTCATATAACAACGATTACTGTTATACAGCTCCGATGAAATCCTTTTAGATTTTTCGTAATTTCAAAGAGTTGTTCCAATGAAATTCTGAGTCACCGAGTTCCGTGTTGGTTTCAAGAATTCACAATTCCTTCATCAAGAACACGTTCATGTATTACACTTGCTCAATTCAATAAAGGCACAAACAATTCCGAGATCAATCCCCAACATTGATCCCAATTTACCTTCAGTCTTATATTCAACGAATGAATATAACTCCACTATCTACCAGATTGGGATACACAGTCGACCGTATTAGCATCGGTTCCTCGAACTACATACAGAGCACCATTAATCCCCTCATAGGGTTTCTTACATATTTCAATTATCCTTCATCAGGATGCATACATATGTTCATACATGAATTAATTCCACAGGGACACAAATATCCTTCATATTGAATTCAATTTGCTCCTTGACTGATACTGCTCTCTGTAGATGCACTATTTCTCTGTTCTTCTCTGCTGACCTTTGTCCCCTACTATGTTTCTTTTCTCTGTTCCTAGTTACTGTTTCAGATGCCAATTCCTTTGCCACTTCCTTTGCCATCAATGATAATATTTCCAACAATCTCCCCCTTTGGCATTGATGGCAATAATCTTCCTCTGATTGTCTTATAGAAGCCCTTTGTTGTTTTTCCTCCCCCTTTGACATCAATGGCAAAGAGTTGATCAAGATCCGTTGAACCAACAATACCATGCTCCCCCTGAGATCATGCTACATATTCAAACATAATATAATGACTTATAAATTCCAACAATGCATCCTTTTTATATGACCAATGCTCCCCCTTAGCCTGTGCATTCAGATATGCCCAACAACACCTCACAACCAATTTAATCTTATGTATTTAAGTAGATCTGATCTTCTGCATGGCAGAGACTACTCCCAGTTTCTGTCTGAGATATTCGAACGCTTCCCTGGGTAGAGGTTTGGTAAATATCGACAACTTATTCTTCGGAGGGTACATACTCCAATTTCAGCTTTTGTTCAAGCACTTGTTCACGTAAGAAGTGATATTTGATGGGAATGTGCTTGGTCTTGGAATGCATAACAAGATTCTTTGAGATACTGATGGCACTTGTATTGTCACACATAATGGAGATAGGAGGTGAATATTTGATTTGAAAGTCTTGTAAGGTTTGCATCATCCAGATAAGTTGAGTGCAACATGATGCGGCAACCACATATTTTGCTTCTGTTGTAGATAAGGCAATAGAGATTTTCTTCTTGCTAAACCAAGATACTAACCGGGGCCCCATATATAATGCACCACCACTAGTTTTTTTCCGATCATCAACATTTCCAGCCCAATCTGCATCAGTGTATGCATGAAGAGTAAGATCATCATTATTTGGATACAATAGTCCAAAGTCTTGAGTTCCTTGTAGATATTTGAATATTCTGTTCACAGTCTGAAGGTGAGACTATTTTGGATTAGCTTGGAATCGTCCAACAATCCCAACTGCATGCATAATGTCTGGTCTTGTCCTAGTGAGATAAAGTAGACTTCCTATCATAGATCTGTATTCTGGTTGATTCACCGTGGAGGAATCATCATTATAACTGAGATTACATCTGGTTAGCATTGGTGTACTTACAGGTTTGCAATATTCCATGCCATACTTCTTCAGGATTTGCTTGAGGTATTTTTCTTGTGATAAGAATATGCCATATGTTGCTTATTGCACTTGCAAGCCAAGAAATAATGTTAGTTCCCCAAGTAAAGACATTTCAAATTCTTGTTGCATATCAGAAGAAAATTTCCGACTGATAGACTCTTAATTACTTCCAAAAATGATATCATCAACATATACAACCACAATCAATAGTTTTTCATTTTTTAGTTTTTGTGTATAAGTTGCTATCAGCATACCCCTTTGAAAATCCTTGTTGATGAAGATATTTGTCAAGACGATAGTACCATGCCCTTGGAGCTTGTTTGAGACCATATAGAGCCTTTTTAAGTCTACAAACAAGTTTTTCATCATTTCCCAAAATGAATCCTTCTAGTTGTTCTATATAAACTTCTTCTTCTAGATCACCATTGAGAAAAGCAGATTTAACATCCATTTGATAAACTTTTATTTGTTGGAAGCTTGAAAAAGCAAGAAACATTCTTATGGCTTCAAGTCTGGCTACAGGAGCAAAGGTTTCTTCAAAGTCTATACCTTCTTGTTGAGCATGCCCCTTGCAAACAAGTCTAGCTTTATTTCTTATAACATCCCCATTCTCATTTAACTTGTTTTTGAATATCCATTTAGTTCCAATGACATTTTTGTCATGAGGTCTTGTTACTAATTCCCAAGTGTGATTCTTTTCAATTTGATCAAGCTCTTCATTCATGGCTTGAATCCAACATTCATCTTTGCTAGCTTGATTGACATTGTGTGGTTCAATAGTGGATAGAAATGCCAGATAGCAAGAAGATCCCACAAGAGTCCTTCTTGTTTGTACACCTGATCCCTTTTCTCCCAAGATTTGAGATTCTGGATGATTCTTTTGAACATATCTGGATGGAGCTTTTTCAGATAAATCATCTTCAGGTTCTTCATTGGGTTCACTATCTATATCATTCCTATTTGATGTAGAAGGATATATGTCATCATCATCTTCATCTGTTGTTTGTTTTTCTTCTTTTGGAGCTGCAGGAGACTCATCAATAACAACATCAATACATTCAATAATCTTCCGAAGTCTTTTATTGTAACATTTATATGCCCTACTCCTAGAGGAGTAACCAAGAAATATTCCTTCATCTGCTCTGGGTTCAAACTTGCCAAGTTTTTTATCATTATTCTTGATAAAGCATTTGCTCCCAAAAATTCTAAAATGCTTTATAGTGGGAGGATTACCATACCAGAGTTCATATGGAGTTTTATCACTATTTACACGAACATGTGCTTTGTTGAGAATGTTTGCTGCTGTATGTGCTACTTCTCCCCAAAATGTGTCAGGTGTTCCAGAGTCATCAAGCATAGCTCTAGCCATTTGTTGAATTGTTCTGTTCATTCTTTCTGCAACACCATTCTATTGTGGAGTGCCAGCTACAGAGAACTATATTTTTATGCCGTGTTGTTCACAGAATTCAAGAAATTCTTTAGATGTATATTCTCCTCCTCGATCGGATCTGAGACACTTGATTTTTAATTCTAATTCATTCTCAACTAGTGCTTTGAAGATCTGAAATTTCTCAAATGCTTCATCTTTGTGTTTAAGCAGCCCAATCCAACACATTCTAGAGAAATCATCAATGAACAAGATATAGTATTCTTCACCACGTGGTGAATTTTTCCTCATAGGTCCACATATGTCGGTATGAATGAGTTCAAGAGGCTTGCTTGATGATCCTTCCTTGGCATTAAATTGTACTCTGGTTTGCTTGCCGAATTGGCAAGATTTGCATATGATATTTTCAGGTAGAGTAATATTGGGAAGATCACGAACAGCTTTAAGTTTGCTTGATTTGTTGATTTGAGAGAAGCTCAGATGCACCAACCTTCTATGCCATAGCCAGTTTTCTAAAGATTTACTCAAGTAACATTGTTCTTTGAATTTCTTTAATACATACAGGTTGCTTGGAGTTCTTTTTCCTTTTATAATTGTTTTACCTGTATCAAGATCACGTACCACACATTCTTTTGAACTAAAGACAACTTCGGTTCCTTGATCACACATTTGACTTACACTTAACAAGTTATGCTTTAATCCATCCACATACATGACTTCATTAGATTTTACCTTTTCTTTTAGAAAAACAGACCCTTTTCCCTTAATGACCGCAGGAGTATCATTTCCAAATGTAACATTCTTTTCCTTTTCTAGAGCACTATATGCAAGAAGTTTATTTTTGTCACCTGTCATGTGTCTTGAGCATCCATTATCAATGTACCATTGATTTTATTCATCTTCTGCAAATAACGCTATGCCACAATTTTCAACCTATAATTCCTTATTTTTCCATACTTTGGAGCTTGAAGGATCATGTTCTTTTGGTTGAACTTTGCTCCTGCATTCAGATTCTTCATGGCCAAAGTTATTTCAATAAGCACATTCAACTTCATTTTGAAGAGGAGAAAAGTTGTTATAAGTATTATTCTTTGTTTCAATATCAATCCTTCTCTTTCTTGCTTCTCTTATCATGATGGTTTTATATGCTATACATTGAACAACTTTATGACCAAAATTGTGACATGAGAAACATTGTCCATTGAAGAAGAAATTTATGTGATCATGAAATATCCTACTTGAATTTACCTGTTGATTGGTGTTTCTTTGAAAGATATTCCTATTAGTGTTCTTTGAATTGAGATGATCATGCTTTACCTGAAAAGATTCTTTATTCCCTTGCTGAGTGGCAGCATGTTGTATACCAGCTGTAGCTGCTTTTAGATAATTTGGTGTTGAAACCTGAGAAGATTCTCCGATATATCGAAGACCTGTCTTTATAAGGGGAGAACTTTGTACCTTGATAATCTCATCTAAGGTTTCAGATCCTTTAGCAAATCTAAGATTCAGAATATTTTCTTTCTCAAGTTCTTTTCTTAGACTTACTACTTCACACTCTAATTTCTCATTGTGCTTCTCTTTTTCTTCAAGCTGATTTTTCAGAGTTTCTATGGTTATTTTACTTTCTTCTAAGCAAATTTTGAGTTGATTTTTTTCATGAAGAAAATCATTGTCTTCTAGATCATCCACAAAAGTATCCTTTTCTTCTCTAGATTCTTTTTCAAATGCCATGAGAATTCTAAGATCTTGTTCACATTCTTCCTCACTATCAGATAACCCATCACTGTCTTCATGAGTATAGTAACTTTTTCTAGTGCGAAAACAATTATTATTCCTTCTTGCTCCTTCCTTCCCCTTTTTATGTGTTTCTTTATGAGGACACTTAGCAACATAATGACCAACTCTTCCACAATCAAAACATTTGAAAGGAAGCTTACCTCTGAACCGTCCTATGCCAAGTTGAAGTTTCTTTACAAAGTTTATCTCATCTTCTTCTGAGATATATCCTGATCCTTCTGGTTTTTGTACTTCCTTCCCTTTTGTAGAAGTTCTAAAGACTGCTTCTTTGACTTCAGATGGTCCTCCTCTTCTCATTTCATATGTAGTTAGTATGCCATGAAGTTGCACCACAGTAAGATTTTGAAGATCCTATTTTTCTTCAAGAGCAGAAACTTTTGACTCAAATTTTGCCGTTAGTGATCTTAAAATTTTCTCAACCAAAGTAGATTCGGTTATTGTTTCTCCCAGATTTCTCATACGATTTACAATATCATCAAGACGTAAAAATAATTTGGCAATGCTCTCCTCATTATCCATTTTTAGATTCTCATATTGAATTCAGAGAGTTTGGAGTTTAGCACTTTTTACCTTTGCATCACCTTCATAACTTAGAATGATTTTGTCCCATATTGCCTTTGTTGTATTCAGCTGCATGACTTTGACAAATTCTGATTCAGTTAGACTTCCCAATAGAGCATTGACCGCCTTTGCATTGGTTTCATAATTCTTTCTTTCCGTCGAATCTGTTGGTACTGTAGCTGGATATTGATATCCTCCTTCAACAATTGCCCATACATCTACTCCCAGAGACTGAAGATAGGATCTCATCCTTGTTTTCTAGAAGATTAAATTGTTTCCGTTAAAGAGTGGAGGCCTGATAGATGTTGTTCCATCTTGATTTCTCATCTTGCTTGATCTTCCTTCTAGCGGCTAAGCTTTTTCAGAAGGACCTGCTCTGATACCAATTGTTGGAAAAATATTGAGAGGGGGGGTGAATCAGTATCTAGAATTGACTGAAAACTTTTTAGTTTTTCTTTCTCTTAAAACCATTTGCTACATTACTAAATACAACTTGTATGTCCAGAGATATTATTATGTCTTTACTTAGATCATTGCATCATTCATTCATCATATGTTTAGTAAGCAGTAAGCATGAACAGAAATAACAGAACAAACCATAAAACATAAGCAACACATATGAACACTATTATTTAAGGTGGAAACCCAATTTGGGAGAAAACCACCGCTGTTGTTATCTCAGTCTTCAATATTTATTATAAAGAAAACTTCTTACAATTTATGCTGGCGCAGACTTATACCAGCACGCAGGCACCCACCTACAGAAAGGCTACAACCTTTTCTCGTTCTCCAGCCACTACTGGAAGGGAGCTCCAAACCCCTGATTTTAACACCAGCTTTTACTGGCAGGATACTTCCACTTTCATACAGAAGGCTTCAACCCTCAGATCCACCAAATTTCTTCAATTTCTTCATCAGACTTCCATCAGGTCTTCATCATTTCTTTTTGCCGATAATCGTAGAGATTCATCATTTCTAGATCATATCCATAGGTGCATCATATATGCAGATATCTCTTAAAGAGATTTATTTAACAACCCTTCCACATGCACACCCAATGAACCATATTACATTTCTCCTTATATAGTTTTGCCTTTATTAATACCATGAGTAAAAAACCACTCAACCGCTAATGGTATTCATATTAAAAGTCGAACTAATCCAAATTGAAATCCCAATCTTCGTTCTTCCATGCACAAATCATCCCAAAGGTAATATTTATCTCCGCCAAATAATACTATAGCCGAGGTTAAGAAACATTAACGTGCCGCTGATGGTTTTCTTTCTTTTATTGGAATTTTATTTATCAAATTCGTGTAATTTGATAAATAAATAAATATTATTCACAACCTTTGGCATTTAAATATATGATAGAACTTTATATTAATTGCCAGCACTTTTATCAAATGGCTTTTTAAATATACCTTTGGTTCCGGCCCCACATACATAATCGACGGCTTAATCAATATAATTTAAAACTGGGCCCATTGCTAACGATCATTTCCATGCAACGGTTGTTATCGCGTCGCACTGCCTCATTTGATCGGACGGATATTGCTCGGCGAAGACACGTGAAAAATAACGTGCGATGGCCGCCATACTTTGGTTAACCTTCGCGCATCTTCCTCATATGACCACCATCCGATGGCTTCCCTCCAGATCGACGGTGCTCAACAATATCGCTAGGCATCCTAGGTCGAACAATAACGTGCAATGGCGTGCAGTGACAAGCAGTTTTGCGGAGTCGTATAGGGACGCGTGTCGCCCGTTCTATGGAATCACTCCCAACCTCTTGAATAACACTTTCCTGTCAAAAGCGGTGCGATGAAAACCAGAAACCACTTGTATTGTTCCTCCTTCGTGGTTTCGCCCAAGGTTCCGTCCATATTTATTCCGTCATTGCTACATTTATTCACAAAAGTATAACTTTGTTTTAATTTTTCTTCCTCCGCGTTATCAGTTCATATAACCATGATTACTGTTATACAGCTCCGATGAAATCCTTTTGGATTTTTTGTAATTTTGAATAGTTGTTCCAATGAAAGTCCGAGTCACCGAGTTCCGTGTTGGTTGCAGGAATTCACAATTCCTTCATCAAGAACATGTTCATGTATTACACTTTCTCAATTCAATAAAGGCACAGACAATTCCGAGATCAATCCCCAACATTGATCCCAATTTACCTTCAGTCTTATATTCAACAAATGTATATAACTCCATTGTCTACCATATTGGGATACACAGTCGACCGTATTAGCATCGGTTCCTCGAACTACATACAGAGCACCATTAATCCCCTCATAGGGTTTCTTACGGATTTCAATTATCCTCCATCAGGATGCATACATATGTTCATACATGAATTAATTCCACAAGGACACAAATATCCTTCTTACTGAATTCAATTTTCTCCTTGACTGACACTGCTCTCTGTAGATGCACTCTTTCTCTGTTCTTCTCTGCTGACCTTTGTCCCCTGCTATGTTTCTTTTCTCTGTTCCTAGTTACTGTTTAAGATGCCAATTCCTTTGCCACTTCCTTTGCCATAAATGACAATATTTCCAGCACTCTTATGTCGTGATATTCCTTTGACAGGGTTCCAGTGGGACGTGTCTCACAAAGCTCGTCAAGGATTCGACAGAACTCTCTCTCTCACATGGTTCTCCTTAGCTCTACTCTTGATTTTCACTTAGCTATAATTTCCTTCCAAAAATTTCATCTAGCTAGCAAATGGAGAGGGCAAGCTTTTATAGAGGGAGAAGGAGATGTTAGGCTCCCTATAATCATGGGGGAGAGTCCTATCCCTTAGGAAGGTTCCATGAGAGGTGGAAAACCACTTCGCAATCAGGAAGATCCAGAGGAAAACAACCCAACCTCATTTTGATGATCCATTCTGAAGTAGTTAGAATCAAACTTCCACCTTCTATTGTTAAAAAACATTCCTTAAAAGGCTTGGCACGGGCATAACACATGGACAGAGCGCCAGCTGGCGCACCCACTAGTGTGCATTTTCCCCATTGGAGTGAGGGATGAATTGGCTACCCACGCTAATGCCAAAACATGGATTTTTAGGGTTTTCCAGAGGAAATTTTCATGAGGAGAATTATTTTCCTTATGCAGAAGGATGCCATCAAGGTGTTTTCAGGGAATTTTACTATTTATAGGTCATAGGAATATCCTTTCCAATGTACGAGATGAGGGATTGCAGGGACGGTGAAAAAATGATGTGTAACAATGGTCAACAATCCCTATGTGTCTACTTTCCATAACATCTTGAATTTTTCAAAATGACCCAGCGGAAGGCCTCCAAAAATCCACTCTCCTAAGGTTACTCCAAAAGTGTAACAAAGGCTCCAAAAAGGTGGCAAAAACATTAAAAATGAGTGGTTTTTTGGGGCTTTTTCTCAAAAATTAAAGCTTGTCATGCCAAGGGGTTTCTTGATCTATAATTTACTCATACAAATGCATCCATCCATGTAAATAAATCATCATTTGTATGCCTCCAAAATAAGCATAACAAAATTTTATTACTCTTCTCTGAGGAGGAATTTCCAGAATTGTGCAAAATTCACAAAAAATACCAAAATTCTTCAAAACTTCTCAAAATTGGTTCTGTATCACTTGCGAGTGATGGGATAAACAGTAAAGGAATCTTCAGCCAAAAATTCCAAGTTATCCTTCTCTTTAATCTTCATTTTGTCTTCTCACAAAACCTCAAACATCTAGTGCTATCAAAACATCTTTTGGCCAAGGGTGAAGCATTGATTTCATGCATGGTGAAGGGTTCTAACCTGAGGTGTCTCTCTCCCTTGAAGTTATTCTTCTCACTCTCCATATTTTTTATCACTGAATGTATGAAAACCCTATTATGTTTATGGCATGGGTATATGTAATGAAATTTGGAGAAGATAGAGTGTAGGGATGGGGTAGGTTTAGAGGGTGAGATGGAGGGTTATGGAGCTAGGTAAAATTATACCAAAAATTTAGCAGATAGGGTGGCATGTTAGCTCCATATTTTGGGTGGAATGAAGTCAAATGGAGGTGGGAGGGTGGTGAAATCAAGAAAACACAAGAAATTCCCAATTTTGACATTGTGAAAATAGCTAGTGTTTAGGGTTTCACGAAAATGACTATTATGGAGGATATGGAGGATAGTGTTTAGGTAAAATGGTTAGCATTTATTTAGTTGGATTAGGTTAGGTTTTATCAAATTAAATCTTTCGATGTCATGGAGAAGTGATTATATGGAGAAATATAGAGTAAGCATGAAAATCATTTGAAAACTGAATAAATTTACTAAGGGATGGTATGAGAGTAGTGACTTATTGTTTGTGAGAGTTCCATGGAGTAGTGGTCACCAGACTTGATCTTGTTTGAAGATATTTGAAGCCAAAAACCTAATTCTGGACCCTTTCTGGAGGTGTAATACCAAATTACAGAAGCGTAAAAACACTTCCCAGAAGCATAAAAACACTTCCCAGAAGTTTAAAAACACTTCCCAGAAGCATAACAACACTTCCCAGAAGCATAACAACTGATTCCATAAATGTAATAAAGGAATTCCCAAAAATATCCAAAAATAGGGCTTAAAGATGGATCAATATCTCTCTAACCATAATGTTTTCTACAAATATGAGAGATTTTTTTGTTCTTTGGCATGTTATGAACAAAAACCTCCTCTATTTTTCCAAAATACTTTCTCATTAGCTCAGAATCCAAGTTTGAAGTTGATCACTCAAAATTTGTAGAAGTGTAGTGCACTCTGAGCATAAGCGTAGTACCTAATTTGAGAGGGATTTTGGAGGCCTTACCAAAGGATTTTTGGGATGAAAGTGGTATGGCTGGAAATATTTGGATTTTTGCTACAAAATGGAGTCATCAAGCACTACAAAAGTTGGCTCCAAACCCCTGAAAATTTGAATTGAAGACAACTTGTTCAAAAGTGCAGAAAATGACCTAGAACAATTATATTTTTTCCATTTCTATAAAACCATAACACCTGTACATAAACTGAAGGATATTTTTGTTCTGTGGCCTATAATTGACAAAAACATCTTTCACTTTTGTAAAATTCATCTCCATTACTTCAAAAACTAATTTTGAAGACAAATTTTCCTCGTGTGCAATGTAAACCCTCGCTTGATCACGAAGCTCTAAAAATGATGCCATGGGTCTGATTTGGCTCAAACCTAGAATGGTGACCTCCCATATGGACCCTTTTGTCACCCTCTATTATGTTTTTCAACAAGGAAATCCCTAGCATGATATAGTGGATAGGGAAGGTGGAAAATTTGGAAAACAAGGGATAGTGGTAGAGTGGTTTTAGGGACAAAAATTAAGTGGAAGGAAGTTAAGGAAAAATCCCTAAAATTTTGGGGACATAGGATGATGAATTTTCTATAGGATTCAAGTTTAAATTTTGGGAATGGGAATGTGAAAGGTACCCAAAAGGTCAAAACACAGGGTTTCACTAGTTTTTCTGCCAAAATGTAGTGATAATTAGGGTTTTAATGAAATTGATGGAAAAGAGGGTTGTGAGTGATAGGATATGCTAGGGTATGGTGTATGAAGGTTATATGAAGGTTGTAGATGGTTAAATTAGGTTTTTATCAACTGAAATAAACAAAATATAAAAAACAACAAAATGTGGTGGAGGTAACCTAATGAAGGAAACCACTCATTTTTTGATGAATTTTGACTTGAGAGAGGTATGGAGGGTGTCCACTTAATTTTTATGAAGTATATGAAATTTTTACAGTGGTTTTGAACAATGGAGAACTGATTTGGAGCTCAAACATGAAAAGTGCAACACCTGTGCAGCACACCCAGAAGCGTAGTGTTATAGGTCAATTTGGGCATCATTCCCAATGACCTGGTTAACTGGGCATCATATCTAGGACCAATTTCTAGGGTCTATCATCTCCTAACATTTCAATTGCTATATTCCCTAAGACAAATAACAAGACAGATCAATCAAATACTTTCATCTGCAAAGGTTTCGAAGGTTTTAAGTTTATAATATATCATATGAGAGCTCATCAACGCTGCCTCTAAAGGGACTAAGTGTGTTTCATGTGTAGGTAGCCCCATGCAAGGCTGCTCTGCAAAGCACTTCTCGACATCTATGGGTGTGTTGGTCACATTGGGAGTGAAATTCTCATTGTTCTGGAATCTCCACTTGGTCAATGCCTTCTAGAAGAGTTCACATGTGTCAAACTTCGAATCCATGTGTCCATTTGACATCTACAAGATTGGGAACATGTATTGCCTATTATTGGAAATTCATTGATTGTAAAACTACCTCAGCCTCTCTATAAATTGATCACAGATCTTAGTGTTTGACAAGGAAGAATTTTTGTAGAGAAATGATGGTGGATTTTACATTGAGGATATTGATTTGTGTGACAGTTTTCTGGAGATATCTGCATTGTGATGAGGTTGGGATGCTACTGGACCTGGTGACAAAAAATCAGTCATTTGGTTGTAACCTCCCCTTCTATCATTAATAAATAATACAACCTACTTTTCCCTATATGCATCTGTATTGGCTTTGATTTTCCATATTGCAAGATATTAGTTGATGTATATGGTTTATGCTTTACTGATTTAGCAAACTAACTTGAATAGACATCTGTATTATTTCTATCTTCTATTGTTTAGTGTTCATTCTTGCAGGAACAAGTTTTCATAGCCAGCTGGAATTTGAAGCTACAATGGAAGCAACAAAAGGAATCATTTGGAAGCACTTGGATCCCAAGTAAGCATATAATCCATTCTATGTGTCTATTCTTAGTTAGGAAAAGTATTTGTATAGTCTTTAATGTGTTGTTCTAGATTAGCACCTGTCTAGGGAAGCATTTTTTATCCGTAACTCACAATTCTATCCAACAAATTGGCGACTCCGCTGGGGATAATTTCTCTTTATTCTAGGTGTTTTAGCCTCTTATTTGCTCTGTTTATTCACCTAGTAGTTTTTACTTAAAAATATTAAACTTTTTTAAATCTTAATTTGAAAAATAAGTGTGTTAAACTGTTGTGATTTTCTTTATACACTGCACCCAACGCACTGTTGGTCAAGACACAGTGCATTGCAAAGCACTCTCTCCCATTCAAGGGTGTGTTGTAGAGCACTTTCTCCCATTCAGGGGTGCATTTCAGAGCACTATCTCCCACTCAAGGGTGCTTTGTAGAGCACTTTCTCCCACTCAGGGGTGCTTTGCAGAGCACTGTCTCCCATTCAAGGGTGCTTTACAACACATTTTCTCCCCTTAGAGACTGTGTTGCCTCCTGAAACCATCCAAATTCCTTTGATTTTTCCATTGCAATCTGTTTCAGTTTTTTTTGCTATGTTTTGAAAATCCTGAGCCTCATATTGACCATTGAATTCATCTACCTCTACCTCCTTTGAAAGAAAATTTGTTCAATGTTTGTTTAAAGAATTTTTCTTTATCATTGGAAAGTTAATTTCAAAATATTTGTATTGTCGCATTAGATCCATTTGCTTTTGAAAAAGGAAATTGTCATAAATTATTTGTTTTCTGATAGGAGAAATTGTTGTTTCATTCCTCATTTTCCTTCAAAAGAGAAATTGTTGTTAATATTCCTCATTTCTCAAAAGTAAAAGGCATTTGATTTTGTTTATTTAGTGCACTTAGTTTCGTTTCTGCATTCATAACATTAAAGGAACTGAAAAGAAAAATTTGCATTTGCATGTAGTGGTTTGTGTGTTTTTCAAAAGGAACAATTAGGAAATATGCATTTAGTTTGTGTTTTTTGATTTTTTTGCTCGCAAATTGATTTCTCTTTCCCTCTAGTAGCTAGGATTTTCATTGAAAAACTAAAAGTGAAAGATTGCTTATCATTCTTAGTTGCATTTTAGGAATTTTCCAATCCATCATCGCGGTGACCCTTTGAAAGGAAAAGTTTTAAGCAAGATCAACATAAAATTAATCTCAATTTACCTAACAAAGCATTGGAACCATAACGATAAAATTTAGAAGGTCTAGGTTAGAGACGTGTTCTAGCGTCGTAAAACATAGCAGCCATCGTTAACTTGTCTGCGATACATTCCGAGTGTGATACCTCACTCCACGTACGTAAGTATATTGTATCTCGTCCATGTACTTTCGTGTACATTGGACGGTGTTACAATATGATAAGTATAAAGGGGTGCTCCCACTATGAGATTTCGCATCAGAAAGCGCTAATACAGACTTGTGCCTCCACGTACCTTCGGGTATATTTGGGAAGAAAAATTTTAGGTGCTATCCATCCATTTTGAATCTAGCCAGACGCCTTGTAAATTGTGATACATCGAACACAACATTTGGGGAGATTGCCTACCCGTACTTCTTGCCTGCCAGGAGGTATTCTGCAGTTCATAGTTTCTTGGTAAACCCTTTTTCCTAGCGTTACCCTTTTATTTTGTTTTTTTTTTTTTGGTTAAAATAAATCAATAATCATGGAAGAACAAAATCCTTTCCCCCGTTGTTCGTGTAGACTAGCGTTAAAACCACCTTTACCACCAGAAGTTACTTCTGGTAGGCAAAGATGACATCACTCTACCGAAACTAGTACTATCAGTGCCTCTGGTGAAGCATCATATTCCCATATACCAGAGTCAACACAAGTTGTTTCTACATATCCTGGTTCATCTACTGTTGTTGAGACGAAGTCCTCATAGCTACCTGTGGTCACGATCCATCCAATCAGTGAGACCATACCTTCTGAACCCAATTTTGTTCAACTGGAATTTGATCTAGATCCCATAGTGCTTTAGGGGGCAATTGTTATTGGTCAAATTGTACATCATCCCTAGGACCAATGAAATATGGTCTATCATCCCCTTATATTTCAGTTGCTATATTCCCTAAGTGGAAAAAATCTTGATCCCAAAGTCGAACAACTAGAAGTTGTTTCTATATTGGTCACTCCACACTCTATTGTAGCCATTGAGTCTCCCATATCGCACAGTCAACTAGGCCTGATGGAAAATTTCTTCCACCTAGTTTGATTTCAATTGAAGAAATATCACAAGACGAGACACCTTTAACTCCAACTCTTTTTCGATAGGAGCTTTACCTGTACAAGTCTTTTCCTCAATCACCTTCCTTTGCTTTTATTGATCTTGTTTCACTTCGAATTCCTATAGATTCTATAGGGTATACATTGGGTCATTTGACCATGGCTGAGATAACATCCCAGACTGACCGATCTATTTCAGTTGCGACAGCATCTAATGTTGCTTCATCTTTGATGTTTTGTCCATTAACATCACCCATGTCATCATCTGGAATCCTATCTAGTTCCTCCCTTATGAGTACTAAACAGCTTGATCCTTTATTCACCTCTTCAGTGCAATATAAATCTAGTCCCATCAGTTATTCCCCTTGGTGGCTAGTGATTTCACATAAAATACCCTCTAAAATTCCAAAATTCAATGAAAACCCTGGAGAAGACCCGTCAACGCATGTTATAACTTATCATTTATGGTTCTCATCAAAATACTTAAATGATGACTCTGTTATACTACGTCTTTTCCAGAGCACACTCACTACTCCAACTACACAATGAGGATGGTTCTTTTTTCTTGTGTCAACCTCGTTAAAAAATGAAACAAGTTCCTATGAGGATAGTTCTTTTTTCTTGTGTCATCCTCGTTAAAAAAATGAAACAAGTGCCTTTGAGGAAATTTATTTTACTATGTCAACCTCATTAAAAAATGAAACAGGTATGAGCATAGTTCTTTTCCTGTGTCAAGCTCGTTAAAAAATGAAATAAATCCTCTCCTATAATTAACCTTCATTCCATCCAACTATTAGTAATCAGTAGTTTACTTAGGTGAATGAAATGAAGCTTGGGGGGCATCTTCTCTTGGAGGGGGCATTCGACATGTGCTCTTGTAGGGGGCATTCAAAACATTCTTACTAATTTCACGCAATCGACCGCTAAAGTTCGGGGGCAAAACAGGTTCAGAGCTCCAAAATGCAAATGGTAACTGTGGAATGGTAAAAATGAATAGTAAAAACTCTTTTTAATAGTCATTTAATTGTTTGCAAGTCATATTTATTGCTATGACTATGGTTTTATTATGTTTTTATCATGAAACGGGTATTTTTAATCCATTTGATGTTGTTCTGAATAGGTTTTACAACTGATGAATAGATTAGTCGTGCAGATTTATTTCAAGAATGATTTGACCACAAAGCATACTTTTTCTCCTTATTTTTCGAGCTTTGTTAAAAATGAAAAAGGATTTGAAGCACACTTTTATCTCTTTTTCTAGCTTCGATAACAGTGAAAAAGGAACCCCTAGAGTCTTCTTTCAATTATTTTCAGACTCCGATAATGTGAAAATATTTCCGAGCACTTGTCTTTTCAAGCTCGTAAAAGTAAATAAATTGATATCTACTCAGTATAAGTTTAACCCTTTTCAAGACTGTGATAGATTATTTACGAAAAAGGAATACCTTGGTTAAACATGACCAAAGAGGTTCTCTCAGATATTGTTTTACAATTTTTCATATCTGAGTGACAAATTTATGAAAAATTACTTATGGAATTTTCTTTCGTCCTCTTTTTCAAACTCTCTAAATATGAAAAAGGATCAAGCTATCACTGTCATTAAGCTTTTCAAAACATAAAAATAGAGATGGGCTATTCGATCATGACAAGAATCGAGTTTCATTCATCGCTAGACTCCTTAAATCATTAAATAGCGATACATTATTCACTTGAAGGGTTGAATTATAGATCAAGAAAATGTTATCCTCCTCAAGCTTATTAAAAAATAAAGAGGTACTCATCGACAAATGACCAGGGAAAATTTCGGAAAAGTGAGAAAAAATTCTTTGTGGCAGCAAATCGCTCTTGAACATGACACTTCCTTCACTCCATGTCTATGACTGTTTAGGTTAGGTAATCATCTTGACAATTCATTCATACCTATGGTTCAACATACCTTCAATTTGGTTTTGGGTCAATGTTGCCAACTCATCACAGTGTCGCCAATATGTTCAAGAGAAGTCATCCAGTGAATAACTCATCCTTCTGCAATACTCATAAACCGGTATTCTCATGACCGCCATCCTTGAAAATTGCTATATCAATTCATACCCTTGTCTCTGAAATCAGTAACTCCCGTTTCGCAATAAGATGTCTTCCTGTCGAAAAAAAATCGATATCTAGGAAGATCACTTAGAAACATCAGATTCCAGTACCATGAGGCTTGTTACAGCATCGACAAGATCCTCACTTCCGGACTTTTGACGGAAAGATTTTGTTTGGAGTTCGACATCAAATCATCTATTCGCACCTTACGAAATGTACTGCATTACCTTGAGGGCCATTTTTATTAATGGTAGTTCTCTCGCATTTGTTAATAGCTCACATCATTGGCTGGTAATCAAATGATGTATTTCCATGTTCGATGACAAATCATATATTTGCATGGTTAGACTTGTACCCAAATGATCGAGTAAACGAGATAAGAAGAACCTGGATCTAGTTTCAGCCATCCGGGCTGCGATTTCAAGATTTTTGTACACATCATCTATACGGTGACCTTACATACAGATCGTCATCCAAACATGGGCCTATATATGTAGGCATGTCTGCATTGGGAAACATTCCATTGTCGACGAATTTCTGAATTATGTACATGTTATTATATTGTTTATGTGCTAAACATGGGAATGCCCACCCTCATAAATTATGATCAAGAGGATATATCATAATGTAATGTATTGTAATATTGATGTGAGTTGCCACTCTACTTCATCTCCAACTCATCACAGTGTAAAGCATATCAATCAAAATATTGTTGTCATTATTCTAACTTCATTTTTTAGGGGGAAATTGTTATAGTTCAATTTAGGCATCATTCCCAATGACTTGGTTAACTAGGCATCATCTCCAGGGCCAATGTATAGGGTCTATCATCCCCTAACATTTCAATTGCTATATGCCCTAACACAAAGAACAAGACAGATCAATCAAAGACTTTCATCTGCAAAGGTTTCCAAGGTATGAAGTTTATAATATATCATATGAGAGATCATCAACATTGCCTCTAAAGGGACTAAGTGCATTGCATATGCAAGTAGCCCCATGCAAGGCTACTATGCAAAGCACTTCCTGACATCTATGGGTGCATTGGTCACATTGGGAGAGAAATTATCAATATTCCGAAATCTCCACTTGGCCAGTGCCTTCTAGAAGAGTTCACATGTGTCAAACTTCAAATCCATGTGTCCATTTGACATCTACAATTTTGGGAACATGTCTTGCCTATTATTGGAAATTCATTGATTTTAAAACTACCTCAGCCTCTCTATAAATTGAGCACTGATATTAGTGTTTGATAAGGAAGAATTTATGTAGAGAAATGCTAGTGAATTTTACATTTAGGAGATTGATTTGAGTGACACTTTTCTAGAGAAATCTACATTATGATGAGGTTGGGATGTTGTTGGAGCCGGTGACACAAAATTAGTCATTTGGTTGTAACCTCCCCTTCTATCATAAATAAAGAATACAACTTACTTTTCCCTATATGCATCTGTATTGGCTTTGATTTTCCATATTGCAAGACCTTAGTTGATTTATATGGTTTATTCTTTACCAATTTAGCAAACTAACCTGAATAGACATATGTATTATTGTTATCTTCTATTGTTTAGTTTTCATTCTTGTAGGAAATAATTTTCACAGCCTGCTGGAATTTGAAGCTACAACGGAAGCGATAGAAGGAATCATTTGGAAGCGCTTGGATTCCAAGTAAGAATCTAATCCATTTTGTGTGTTTGTTCTTAGTTAGGACAAGTAGTCGTATATTCTTTAACCTATTGTTCTAGATTAACATCTATCTAGGGAAGCATGTTTTATCCGTAATTCACAATTCTATCCAACACGTAGCACAGGTAGTGTTGGCACAAATTTGATTATTTTTCTTCAACCCATGGTAGTTGTGGAGTATGATGGTGAGAAGAGATGAGCTCTTTACTTATTTCACTATATTTTCTAACTCCCTATGTAAATGACTTGTATGGTGAAAATAATATTTTATTTGCTTTATTTTATGACATAATTGACTCTTATGGTGGTGAAATAAATGAGACCTAGACTCTGACCTAAATGAAGGTGTGGTGAATGACCTCAGAACCTAGATGGTTGATGGATGACATAACCTATGAAATAATGATGACCATGAATTCATTGAAGGGAGTAGCATTTATGATCTATACATATTCAGTGAACAAAATTTTATTTGAAAAATGACTTGAAACATGAAATTTCGACCTAGGACCGCTACTAAGTAAACCTGAAAGAGTACATTTGATCACTAACATCGGCTCCAGCTGGGGATGGCATCTCCTTTAGGAGGTTTCAAGAACACTGTAGACCAAGTAACCTCATCCATTTGTAAATGGATTCACTTTAGCTACAATCCTCATACTGATTCAAATCAAACTGAAAATTGAACTATGCATCATCAACTGCAAACTTTACTAGAAACTGACACCGAAAAATATGCTCAGAATGTTGAGCTTATTCTTCGCAATTTTCAGTGTCAGTTTGTACATCCTCTCACCAGTGATCAAATAGGAACTTATTATGTCTTGTTAGGGCCTCATAGTTAATTTTTTTTCATTTCATTAGGTTTCCAAGTAAAATTTTTGTCATTGGTTATTAGGTCTAGGACTATTTCCCACTACTTCCAAAATTTTCATATGTTGTTCCATGTCATCACTCAGTTGAGTGTATCATCATTAAAATATCATCATTATCACTTTAGTCATCATCATCATGATTTCATTCAGTTCAGTGTCTCCATTAGGTCATTAGGGTTTCAGTCACCAAATATGTCATCCATGCATAAAATCTAGCAATGGAGGAGTGGTAATAGGTAAATTTGCTCTATCAATTTGGTTTCAAAAATGTAATTTATGTTTCTATATGTAATAAGTACTTCATGTTCCTAAAGTTTTAGTTCAAGGTTTCAGAGAGATTCAAGGTTCCAAATAAGCTACAAAATTTCAAGGTTACAAAATGTCTAAGGTTACAAAGTTCAAAAAATGCAAGCCATGCTAGAAAAAGTCATGTGGGGCCCATCATCACTCAAAAGGAGTCATTTCATGTTTATAAAAAGGCCAAAAATACACAAGGATATTGCATTTGCACTCTTATGTCCTCTCATCATTGAGCTCTCCTCTCACAGTGGCATAAAATTTGGTTTTTTGACCTCACACGAGAAAAATGTTAACCACGTTGTGTATACATAGACTGCGATGTGCTTCTAGAGAAGCATGTTGTGCATAGGAATATTACGCTGCGCACAAGTCGCCTTCGCTATGCACAGGGAATAGTGGTGCATAATTCAATTTATGGCCATCAAACTTGGTTTTTTAGGTTTCTCTTCAGTTATTTCAGCCCCCAAAACTTTTCAAAGGTAATTTCAAACCTTTCATACCCCTCTAGCATTGTTATATCAAAATAAATTAATGAAACAAATATGCTCGTAGGGTTTTCTTGGAAATTGTTGTTTTGCTTCCCAAGTGTTAAATTGTTGCATCAAACCATATATTTCTTGCTCTTACACCTATTTTTTCACCTGACATATCACTTACATCCATTACATACCCATTTCCCTTCATTTTCATCACTCTCCCTATAAACCCTAGCCCCATTCTACCAATTTGGGTAGTTTTCCTAGCTAGAATTGTGTTTGAATTTCCTAGCCCATTTCCCCTCACTCATTTATCTCCATTTTACTCCCTAAATCTCCCTAATACCCCTGCCCATCTCCCTAAATTTTCCTACTCCCATTCCCTTCCCTAACTCTCTCATTTTATCCCTTTACTCCCTTCCCTATTTTTCCCTCCTATCATCTAGGGTTTCATCATGGAAGTTTATTCATCACCATCAGAGAAGAGGAAATATAAAATAGGGGGAAAAATACTAAGTTTTTATCCATCCAACTGCAATTAAATCACTTCCTCTCCATTCATCATAAAATGCTTTGAAGATATTAGTACGGTTTAGGGTTTTGTTAAAGAGTGGAGGAGGTAGGTTTTCATGAGCATCTCACAGATATGTTTTCCACCAATTTGAAAGGAGAAAAAGTCACCATAGAAGGGTTTTATTTCATATTATCAATAGATTCCATAGCTCATGCTACAGGGATACCAAACCATGTTGAGTATTGGTTCAAAGGCATGAACCTAGACCTTGAGCAGTACAAACCCTACTTGAAATCATTGTACAAAGGAAACCCTAATCATCCAGCTTACTGATGATTCCCTCATAGCATAGCATACCATATCAAGTCTCCATGAAGCAATTCTAGAGAAATTTTGAGGAAATTTGGAGAAAATTTGGGAACTTTGGAAAAAAATTTGGAGGCACATTTTCCAGAAATGTCATGTTTAGCCATATTTTTGCAAAACATATTGTGGCCAAAAAATATGAATTTTGGGAAACAAGAGGAGGTGTTTGTTCCTAAGATACCAAAGTACAATAACCTACTTAATATTTTACACAAGTATTATAGAATGACATATCCATTCACATCTTCACAGCCTATTTTTTTTACTATGCAATGTCTTGTTTAAGTCACCTTTTTTCATAGAATATTTTGGACAATCAGAGAAGCATCTTGGGAAACTGGAGGTTTCTCCTAACATGCCAAATAACAAAAACCTCTATTATTTTTGCAAAATTAATTATGGTTAGTGAGATATCAATCCATATTTGAGGCCTATTTTTCTAGAAAACCCAGAAATTTGGCAATTTTGGTTATGTTCAGAAACGCAACGAGCTCACGTTGTGATTATTTGTCATGCCTCCAAATGAAAAAAAACTTGTAATTTTAGAAATGTTATGGCGTCCTCTCAAAACCCATTGGCCAAATTTTTTTCTCATGCCTTAAATTTTGGGAAAATTGAGAAAAAGGGGTCAAAAATCAACATTCTTCCCCTCTTTTTGAATTTCATTGTGCACAGGGAGACACCTTGGGAAAATGGCTATAAATTAGTCAAAAATGGGTCATTTTTTATAAAACAATAGTAAAACTAAATCTAAACTCTCCCATATTTCCATAACAAGTCTCAGATTTGGATTTGGACTTCAGAAAGGCACTCAAAACTGGCCTCAAATAGCTGGTTGTGCTTCTACAATTTTTCGATATTTTGATAAATTTTCACTGTGTAATTTTTGTCAATTTCTAGTTTCACCTTTGTAAAATTCAAAGGGTCAAAGTATATGAATTTAAATGGTCAAAAGTAAATATAAATGGACAATATAGGGTTACTTAGGTGTCTTATCCTCCATTTAATTCTTTGATAATATGTATCATGATGGTTAGGAAAACGAGGAATTGGCTGAGTAACCTCCCTAATGTGTAGCAGAATTTGGATAGATGCATGAATTTAGATTTTCTTGTTGAAAATTATACCTACAAGGTAGGATTTCTACCTCAGTGCCTATATGAGGTACTTTGTAATCAGTTTAAAAGGTTGGATGTTGTGGAATTGAGCCTTGGACACTAGTGTATTTGTGAATTTGGCAGGAACTAATAGACAGAATTTGCAACTATTGTGGTGGGATTCATGTGGTATGTGATTTAGTTATGTTTCTTCTTCTGTTATCATATGTTTGAATGTATTTTACTTTCAATTTCCATTTCCATGGCTTGATTTCTATGATGATAAATAGAATTCCTTGATTTTAATGCTCTATTTTGGAGAAGCTTTCACATTTATGTTCATTTTCTTCTGATATAAACGAATTCATGAGATTCATGCTCATTTTGAAACCCTATAAATCTACCCTATACACAAATATACCTTTAAAGTGCTAAAGTGTGAGCCTACCTTGCCCCGTTACATCTCTACAAATCTGATTTTCAAAGCCCTGACCTAGTCCTCCTTGACCTAAACCACCATCCAACACAAAACCATAAAATCAACCAAAACCTAATCTGCATGCCTAGCCTAATATATTTCATGATCTATTCAATTTTTTGTGATCTCATTGAGAGATACCTCTCATCCTAATATGGCTAGCTACTAGGTCAAAGTGGTCTATAGTTACCTTTGTTGGTCTCAGCCTTCAGAGAATTGGTGGAGCGCTAACAACATCTTACCTACTCTAACTGATCCATAAATCACTTGATCAAGTGAAGTCGAAGATCCAGTGCAACCATTAAATAAAATGGATATATTATTTATTGCTCCTCCTACTTTCCTCAAAAGAAAATCGTTGTGGTAATGGCAACCCCAACTAAAAACTGAACCCAATCTCTGTGTTGGCAAATAAAACAAACTCCATCTTTTCTGATGCCTCCAAAACACTGCCCAAGCGGTCTTGAAAATCATGAAACATTACCTCTTGTTGATCAGAAAAAATAAGGGAAATGCTTTCAAATATAATGGTTGATTTTTCTTCTTCATTTGGTTGATCCCTCTTAAATAGAAATGTAGTAATGTGATCCTCCATATCATCTAGATTAGAGACAAGCTTTGTATGTTCTTGTAGATATTCAATTGAGGTATCCAAATCAGCATCAACACAAATATCTACAATTGGCTTTTCATTTATATCAGAAAGAAAATTTTCTTGGCTTAGAAAAAATTCTACATCTTGATCCTTTGAAGGTTGTTGAACATGTTCATCAAAATCAAGACAACAAACTTGTTGTACATTTTTTTTTACCTCAACGAATAAATCATGAATATTTAGATTTTCTTTACAATCAAACTCAAAATTTTGATCTACACATATTTCTTCCTGAATTAAGAACTCAGAAGAGGATAGGGATGAAGGGTAGTTGGACGGAACATCTTCATATATATCTTGACCGCTTGAAGATTGGAAAGACTGCTGAAAATTATCATCAACTTTGAAAGATGGAAGATCAATGTCATCCTTTGAATAATTCTACTCAAGATTTTTGTTATCCATGGAAGGATCCATGATATTTTCATGGCGGTGAAAAGGGTTTTCATTCAAATCATCTAAGATTTCATCATCGCTCTTGAATAAAATTCTTAAAGTGAACACAAAAATCCTCAATCAAAATCAAAGAAGGATAGATTTATTTATACTTCTCAAAAAATACCGAGTGAAAATCCTTGAGAGAATAAATACAAGCAGGAGACAATATTTCATACCAAAATCGTGCTTTTTCTTCTAATGTGATCATGAACGTATTCATTAAACAACATTCATGAAAATTGATCTTCATCTTATGCACATGTACATGAAATCTTATTAAATGAAGTGTAGCATCATCACCTTTTCCATCTCTAAGTTTTGGCAAGTATGTTTACCAATCTACCTGAGGCATAGGATTTGGAAATCCAGGGATATGAGACCGATTCATAGGATCATGCCTAGAATTCCTTCTTGTAGTTGAATCCATATTGAAAATAGTGAAGTCACCAATAGTTCTTGAAGCTACCAGTTTTTTAACAGTGGAGTCACCATGAAAACTCTAAGCTTTTGGAATCTTTGCCACTGAAGTCGCCAGGTGAAAGGTGCACAGCAATTTTGTGCCTAACTATTGTTCACCATCAGAAATTAGAGCTAATATTTTTCTTTCTCTCCTGGGAAACATTTAACCTTTTCTCCTCGGAAACGGTGCCAAGAATGTTTTCACTCCCCCTGCTTCATAGGGATGAAAATGGGATTGAAGAAAGGTAACCATAGACCAGGCTTTAGGTTAGGTAGCTAGCCCTTCCAGGACTAGAGAGGGATCTCTCATTGTCAATTTTTCAGTCAAAGGAATGACTGAGTATCTAATTATCTTATACTATGTATGTAATCTCAATAAATAGGATTTTTTTGATGTTTTAAGTGTTGGATAGAAAGGTCAGTGAAAAGGTTATGTGTATGGTTTTTAGGTCTCAATTTCAAGGTCAATTTGCAGAGAATGTGTGAGGCTAGATAGGTAGTTTTAAATCATGTTTAATAGGTGATTGAGTATAGGATGAAATAAGAGAAATTCTGAATGATCACTGAGGTGAATTCATTCGTTTAGAAGTGAATAGACATATCATGTAATCCTTGCCTAAAACATAGCATGAACAGACATGATTTATGCTTATAAACTTACAAGATAAACATATGGAAATATGTATCTGAAAGAAGAATATATATCATATAGCATGAATATATAAACATATATAATAAGAACAAATTCTCCAATGCATACCACAATATTCTCAACACAAGTTCTGTAAATATGTCTTTGATTTCATTCCAAAATGTCGGTTACAAGAGCTCCATTGAAAAATAAGAATATCCCACCCAAAAAAATATTAAAGAGAGCCTACTTATAGAAAATATGAACTATGACACCTCATCAGGTTGAAATCCCATCCAAAATGGATCATAAATACACAATATGAGTCATCCTATATTCTGGGGAGGTTAGAAACCATTCCCTTAATTTCAGCTATGAACTAGGAGTGTTTGTCTCTTACATTAAATTGCATATTCCCTCATGATAGGAGGAAAAAACCAACTGAATAACTCTAATTTCAACTCATAGGACAGCAAAACCTCTAATTTGTGACATTTTGTGAGCTTTACAAGTGTCCTAAGGAATCCAATGTTTATTTATAACATTTCTCACGGAAGGGTAACATAATTTTGTATAAGCGTAACAGAAGTTTGCATGCACTTTTGTGGCACTTTCAGGAGTCTAAATCTACTTCTGAAAAATGGTCAACTATCCCTTTGTGTCTAGTTTCTATAACATCTTTAATTTTTCAAAATTACCCATGGGAAGGCCTCCAAAAATCCATTCTTCGAAGGTTACTCCAAAAGCGTAACAAAGGCTCCAAAAAGGTGACAGAAACATGAAAAATGACTGATTTTTTTGGGATTTTTATCAAAAAATAAAGCTTTTCATGCCAAGGGGATTATTGATCTGTAATGTACTCATCAAATTCATTCATCCATGTAAATAAATCATCATTTGGATGCCTCCAAAATAATATTAACAAATTTTTGTTACTCTTATGTGAGGAGGAATTTCCAGAATTGTGAAAAAATCACAAAAAATACCAAAATTATTCAAAACTTCTCAAAATTGGTTCTGTAGCATTTTTGAGTGATGGGCTAAACAACAAAGGAAGCTTCAGCCTTCTCTTTAAGCTTCATTTGAGCTTCTCACAGAACCTCAAACATCCATTCCTCTCAAAACATCTTTTGGCCAAGGGTGAATCATTGATTTCATGCATGGTGAAGGATTCTAACCTGAGGTGGTGCCCTCCCTTGAAGTTATTCTTATCACTCTCCATATTTTTTATCACTAAAAGGATGAAAATCCTAGTATGTTGATGGGATGGGTATATGTAGTGAAATCTGGAAAAAACAGAGTGTAGGGATGGGGTAGGTTTAGAGGGTGAGATGGAGGATTATGGAAATTATACAAAAAATATAGTAGATAGGGTGGCATGTTAGCTCCATATTGTTGGTGGAATGAATTGAAATGGATGTGAGGAGGGTTTTGAAATGAAGAAAACACAGGAAATTCCCAATTTTAACATTGTAAAAACAGCTAGTGTTTAGGGTTTCATGAAAATAACTATTATGGAGGGTATGGATGGTGGGAAATGAGAGTATGAGGTATAAAGGAGGTGTAGGATAGTGTTTAGGTACTATGGTTAGGGTTTATTTAACTATATTATGTTAGGGTTTATCAAATTAAGTCTTTCTATGTCATGGAGAAGTGATGATATGGAGAAATATAAAGTAAGCATAAAAATGATTTGAAAACTCAATAACTTGACCAAGGGAGGGTGTGAGATTAATGACTTATTGTTTGTGAGAGGTCCAAGGAATAGTGGTCACAAGCCTTGATCTTGTTTGAAGATATTTGAATCCAAAAAACTAATTTTGGACCCTTTCTGGAGGTGTAATACCAAATTACAGAACCATAACAAACCTTCCTAGAAGCGTAACAATTGATTCCAGAAACATAACAAAGGAATTGCCAAAAATCTGCAAAAAATAGAGCATAAATATGGATCAATATATTTCTAACCATAATGCTTTTTTCAAAATGGAGAAACATTTTTGTTCTTTGTCATGTGATGAGTATAAATATCCTCCTGTTTACCAAAATACTTTTCCATTAGCTCAGAATCCAAGTTTGAAGTTGATCACTCAAAATTTGTAGAAGCGTAGCGCACTCTAAGAAAAAGCGTAGCGCCTACTTTGAGAGGGAGTTTGGAGGCCTTCCCATAGGATTTTTGGGATGAAAGTGGTATTATTGGAAATCTTATGATGTCTTCTATAAAATAGATTCATCAACTACTATAAAACCAGTCTCAAAACCCCCAAAAATTTGACTTCTAGAAAACCTGTTCAAAAGTGTATAAAATGACCTAGAGCAACTATATTTTGGAATTTATTTAAAACCATAACACGTGTGCATAAAATGAATGAGGTTTTTTTTATTTGGCCTATTATTGAAAAGAACCTCTTTCACTTTTGTAAAATTGATCTCCATTACTTCAGAAACGGATTTTGAAGTCAAATTGTCCCTGTGTGCAATGTAAACCCTCGCTTGATCACAAAGCTCTAAAAATGATATCATGGGTCTGAGTTGGCTCAAAAATAGATTTTTGACCTCCCTTATGGACCTTATTCTCAACCTCCATGATTTTTTTCAAAAATGAAAGCCCTTGCTTTAAGTAGTGGATAGGGAAGGTGGAAATTAGGAAAACAGGGAATAGAGGTAGAGTGGTTTTAGGGACAAAAATGAAGTGGAAGGAAGTTAGGGAAAAATCACTAAAAAATTGGTTAGGTAGGGTGATGAGTTGGCTAGAGGATTCAAGTGTAATATTTGGGAATGGGCATGTGTAAGGTACCCAAAATGTAATATTCCCAATTTTTGTAGTCAATGGGAATGTTGCATTTTATTTTCAGTTTTCTTTATTCATGAATAAAAGTATGAGAAGGAGGCTTATTAAACTCCTAAGTTGAGAATAAATACATGCCCAATGTGAAAGGGGATATATCTGGGCTATTATATTGAACACCCTTAAGTGTAAAAAGGGGAAATTCATTTGAATGGGTCAACCTTGGCCCCACCTACAGCACAGATTGGAGGGAAGCTTACCCATCAAGCACAACGTACTTCTAGAAGAGGATCTCTTGTGTGAAAGAGGATAAGTTGAAGAAGGTGGTTTAGGGTTTTGGCAAGCCCTCATGTTATAAAAATAAAGAGAGGCAGAAAGCAATGGTTGTTGAAGATATTTCTAAATTGAGGTTTCTTGGGCAACTCGAGTTCTCTTGGATGTTTAGCCAAAGGGAAGCGGGTTTCTTGCTTAGGAACCCTCTCTCCTTCCACGGAGTAGCTATTTGGAGGAGATTGTGATGCATCTCTCCAATATCCAGAATTATGGCCAAGCTCCATCTCTATAGCAGCGCTGGTCCTGTTAAGGGTTTTGCAGCTGCTATGAGTTGCAGCAAGTGGGAGAAACTAGATCTGCAAAGATCTAGCAGTTTGTGGAGTCTCCTCTCAGGGAGGGTGTCTTGTGACCACCTGGAAGAGGGTATCCATCATATTTTTGTTTCAAATCTATAATTTTTATCTGTTGTAAGATCATGTTCAAGCTACAGTGTTGTCTCCTTAGGGAATTTCATTATTTTCATGTACATATTTCACTGCTGTTTAGATTTCCCATTGTACTTGCTTTCTGGTGATTGAGGCTTGCCTCTCACTTTGAATATTTGTAAAGTATTTTGTTGATATATTCATATTCAGATATGATATATAATGTAATTAAAATCATCTTCAGAAGTCTCTGAATTTTTCTACAATTCATTGTACAAAAAGCTAGATCTACACTTTATTATGCAGTATTTTGATGAAACCCCAAGGGGCTCTTGTAAAGAAGGCTATGTAGTTTCCATATCTAATATGGATCTGATGTTTCAGCCATAGATCTGCTGTATATCTTATTTTTAACCTACAGCAGTTGAAGCTCCTCAAATAAAACGTTGTTCAATCATTTCTGCAACTTTTATATGTATTACTGCTTAATTTCTGAGGAATTCTTGCTCTTGCTTCATATAAATTCAATGCTTCTACAAATGAATTCATTATGGATCTGATTTCTTGCTGCCATACTGTAATATGAGTTTCATGGCTCATTTCCAGTGACTCCTAGTAGAAACTGCGCAATTCCTGAAGGAGGGTTTCTCTATCAATTCAGCCCTCTCCTTTAGCTGATTTTCAACTAGTGTTGTTTGTGGGAGATTTGTTTAAGCCCTCTAAACCCATTTTTTTTTGCTAAAATTATGCATGGAGGTCCCACATAGCCTAAAATAAGGCAACCCAGCCCTGTTCTTTGTTATTTTTACACTGGTTTTCTTATACAGCGTTTCCCGTGGGCCTATTGCAGATCTTCCTAAGAGTGGAATTTCCCGCTTCTTGCTTGTTTGGTTTTTTCTTCTCTTTTGGATCCATCCTTTAGATCTGTATATACAAGGTTCCCAAGGGTAGAAAAATCCAAGAGGATTGTGTCATTCCCATACTTTCTATGTTTCACCAATCTTCTATAGACAGAGTCTGGAACGAGCCAGGAAGCCTCTAGTTTTCACCCTCTCTTTAGAGGTGATATAACCATTAAATTCCCTACTAGTATATCTATAGTTTATAATTGCTGATTTTTTTCCATACCACTATGAATTCATAGTGGAATATCCTAAGATATTCCCTACTGAGCTTATTCTTCCCCATTTGGAACATTACAGTGGTATCAGAGCATGATCTCTAGCACAGCCTGTGAGATCAAGCTACCAGTGAATTAAAGAGAAGAATCAGAGATCATCTTGATGGAGTAGATGAGATTATTCCCGTCATTTTTCAAATCTAAGAAGGGCCTCTCCCAAGAGGTAAATCAGAAGAGAGAAAGAAGAAGCACCGAGACTCATAGAGGGTTTCGAGAAGAAGCAAGTTGTAGTAAGAGCTGCATGAGATTTCAAGAAGAATAAGGAAGCCCTAGCACTTCCTATCACCAAAGTATAAGACTGGATAATCCTATATCTCCTCATAGATCCACTATGTTCACTTTCTTTGAATAAGGTGAGAAGTATAGAAATGAAGGGGAGGAAGATACCAGTGCTGGTATACTTGAAGGAAAGAGGCCATCATCCTTGCCAGCAGTTGGAGACATCATTGATCCGGATGGAGGAACTCTTGTATTCTGTCAAGAGGTTCCTACATATTAGTTGATCCAAGGTATGCATGAGATTTCAGCACATATTATTTTAAGATCCATGCATAGCCAAGGGTTAGATCAAAGTGTTGATTTGAAGAAAAGGTATATCACAGCCCTGTCACATAGTGGCTATGACAAAGAGGCTTCATCATTCTTGGAGCATGTTGGAGGTATTTCTGCAGATTAAAAGCTTCACTAGTTTTGGAAGACCATACATGAGAGGAATGTCTCACTAAGAGATCTCAATAGAGATGCATTTCAGTATTCCATGAGATGCAAAGTTCTTCAGTGGGTTAAAGGAGATGGTATTCTTCAAATGGATAATTCCATGATTATGCAGCACATCACTCAACTTCCATATTTGAGTGAGTGGATGAGGATGGTGAGAAAGGGGTCACATGCTCACTTTCAAACATATATGGACCAGAAATCTTGGTTATGCTGGTTTCCCTTGGGAGACTCCTATCACTCTCCAAAGGCACCTATTTTTCTGATATATGCCTTGAAGAGAAATTATTAAATGTATAAGGAGGCATGGCAGCGTTGGTTGCCTTGGGGTAAGCATGATATCTACCCAAAGATTCTAATTTTCTTATCTCATGCTTGGTACATCATTAGTAGATTATATGAGTAGGAAGCATGGATGATGTGGTTCTTAGAAGGAGATTTGGACATCACATGTTAAATCTTATGTCCATGTATTCACCTATGCTTGAAGTATGTCTCATATGTCCACATGCATTTCTGTTGGAGGTATATTTCATGCATGAACCTTGACTTGGGAGGGGGAATAACTCCCACATGATGTGGTATGAGGGAGCTTTCTTGTACTATGTTGATGAGACATTTTACATGTTCATCATTGAGTTGTTGCTCCAAGATCCACATGTTGATGAGGCAAGAAGGCTGCAAATTCCTTGTTGCTATGGTTGCTTTTGGGTGAGTATGGTTGCTACCCAACAGCTCATTATTTTCTGAATCATGCCTTGGATTTCAATGTTATGCTATAGCAAGAGAAGGCATGTACAATTTTGTTTCACTTGAGAAGGTATGGCCACCACATGACATTTTCATGGTGAAAGTTTGGCATGATTATCTCAAGATGTGCATTGATGATGGTACTTTGTATTGGGCTGATGTGACATATCATATGTCCGTTAGCATGGTTTGGTTTCATGATGCACATGAGGAGGAAATAGGGCAGCAAGATCCCTTGTTGCTTTGGTGCTTTTGAATGAGTATGGTGACCACCCCATGGCTCATAATTTTCTAGTTCATGCCTTATGTATCAAAGATAAATTGCAGCAAAGAAAGGAATGCACATCATCTTTTGGGAAGCATGGCTTGTCCATCTTACATGGAGGAGATGGAGGATGTCAGCAAAGGGCCTTGCTCTGGTGGTTTATTTTTGGAGAATATGGCTTGACATCTTTTGTTTATCCATATTACTCCTTCCCTTATTTTTTTCATAACGCTGAAATGATGGAGTGTGGATCCAACAAGGCCAATAGGGCTAAGAATGGAGGCATAGCAATGCTTATTCAAGTTCAAAAACATGGGATGGACGAATTTTATGCATGATGAAGCTTTTCCTTTATGGGAGGAGCTACCTTAATTGATGTCTCTCATGTGTTTGTGATGGTGTTGGACATCATTTATTTGTCATCTTGTACTTCATGGTAAGAAGAGGACATCTAACCTCACAGTTGGAAGTCATCTCATGCATTGGTAGAAGACAAATTTGGAACCAAACAAACATAACCTATTGCAAAAAATGGAGGAAGCCTTCGTTATGTGGATGCCATTTGGAGGGAATAGATGGTTTGCATCTACAATAAGAGTTGCTTGAGGGCAAGCAACATTTTTCCAGGGGAGACTGTAATATTCCCAATTTTTGCAGTTAATGGGAATGTTGCATTTTATTTTCAGTTTTCTTTATTCATGAATAAAATTATGAGAAGGAGGTTTATTAAACTCCTAAGTTGAGAATAAATACATGCCCAATGTGAAAGGGGATAAATCTGGGCTATTATATTAAACACCCTTAAGCGTAAAAAGGGGAAATTCATTTGAATGGGTCAACCTTGGCCCCACCTATAGTGTAGATTGGAGGGAATCTTATCCATCAAGAACAATGTACTTCTAAAAGAGGATATCTTGTGTGAAATAGGATAATTTGAAGAAGGTGGTTTAGGGTTTTTTCAAGCCCTCATGTTATAAAAAGAAGGAGAGGTAGCAAGCAAAGGTTGTTGAAGATATTTTGAATTTGAGGTTGCTTGGGTGACTCGAGTTCTCTTGGCTGTTTAGCCAAAGGGAAGAGGGTTTCCTGTTTAGGAACCCTCTCTCCTTCCATGGAGTAGCTCTTCGGAGGAGATTGTTATGAATCTCTCCACTATCTGGCATTATGGCCAAGCTCCATCTCTATAGAAGCACTAGTCCTGTTGATGGTTTTGCAGCTGTTGTGAGTTGCAGCAAGTGGGGGAAACTAGATCTGCAAAGATCTAGCAGTTTGTGGAGTCTCCTCTCAGGGAGGGTGTCTTGTGACCACCCGGAAGAGGGTCTCCATAATCTTTTTGTTTTTGATCTGTAATTTTTATCTGTTGTAATATCATGTTCACGCCACAGCATTGTCTCCTTAGGAAACTGCATTATTTTCATGTACATGTTTCACTGATGTTTAGATTTCTCATTGTATTTTCTTTCTGGTGATTGAGGCTTGCCTCTCACTTTGAAGATTTGTAAAGTAGTTTTCTGATCTATTCATATTCAGATCTGATATATAATTTAATGAAAATCATCTTCAGAAATCCCTGAAGTTTTCTGCAGTTCATTGTACAAAAAGCTAGATCTACACTTTATTATGCAGTATTATGATGAAACCCTAAGGGGATCTTGTAAAGAAGGTTGTGTAATTTCCAGATCTGGTATGAATCTAATTTTTCAGCGATATATCTACTATAGATTTTATTTTTAACCTACAGCAGCTGAATCTCCTCAAATAAAATGTTTTTCAATCATTTCTGCAGCTTTTATATGTATTACTGCTTAATTTCTGAAGAATTCTTACTCTTGCTTCATGTAAATTCAATGCTTCTACAAATGAATTCATTATGGATCATATTTCTTGCTACCATACTTTAATATGAGTTTCATGTCTAATTTATAGTGACTCCTAGTAGAAACTACACAATTCCTGAAGGAGGGTTTCTCTATCAATTCAGCCCTCTCCTTTAGCTGATTTTCAGCTACTGTTGTTTGTGGGAGATCTGTTTAAGCCCTATAAACCCATTTTTTTTTGCTAAAATTATGCATGGAGGTCCCACACAGCCTAAAATAAGGGATCCCAATCCTGTTCTACGTTATTTTTACACTGGTTTTCTTATACAGCGTTTCCCTTGAGCCTATTGCAGATCTTCCTGAGAGTGGAATTTCCCGCTTCTTGCTTGTTTGGTTTTTGCTTCTATTTTGGATCCATCCTTTAGATCTATAGATATAAGGTTCCCAAGGGCAGAAAACTCCAATATTATTGTGTCATTCCCATACTTTTTATGTTTCACCAATCTTCTATAGACAGAGTCTGGAACGGGCCAGGAAGCCCCTGGTTTTCACCCTCTCTTTAGAGGTGATATAACCAGTAAATACCCTACCAGTCTATCTCTAGTTTATAATTTCTGGTGTGTTTCCATACTATTTTTAACCCATAGTGTAATATCTCAATATATTCCCTACTGAGCTTATTCTTCCCCATTTGGAACATTACACAAAAGTTCAAAACACAAGGTTTCACTAGTTTTTCTGCCAAAATGTAGTGAAAATTAGGGTTTTAATGAAATTGATGGAAAAGAGGGTTGTGAGTGATATTATATGTTAGGGTATGGTTTGTGAAGTTTATATGAATACTTTATATGGTTACATTATGGTTTTATCAGCTAAAACAAGCAAAATATAAAAAACACCAAAACATAGTGGAGGTAACCTAATGAAGGAAACCACTCATTTTCTGATAAATTTTGACTTGAGAGAGGTATGGAGGGTGTAAAATTATTTTTTATGAAGTGTATGAACCTTTTTCAATGGTTTTGAACCATGGAGAACAGATTTGGAGCTCAAAAACCAAAATCGCAGAACCTGCGCAACACACCCAGAAGAGTAGCACAGGTAGTGTGTTAGGTCCCTATATTACTAGTGTAGTCCATTATTGTTGTTCATGTAGCCCCCTTATTGTTCTTGTTGCACCATTTTAATTCCCATATTGTTATTATTGTTCCCTTACATTATTATTGTTAGGTCCACTAGGATTATATTGTGACCCCATGGACTCCTATATATAGAAAGGAGGTTTTTTCATTTGTATCATCCAAGAATTGGTCATTTATGTAATGTAAAGAAGGTTTCCCCCTCAAAGTGGTTGAATTATAATGCATTGATCTCTCTTTTCTTATATCTTTGGATCAGGCTTCATAACATTTGGTATTAGAGCTTTGGATTCTAGGATTTTGCTGCTTCAAACAAGTCATCGCGGCATTTTCACTATAAATTTTTTTCTATGAGGGTTCAGAGACTAAAAAAACCCCATTTTGAGGAAAGCCTAAGGAACGTCATGTAAGAATTTTAGATCTTGGTTCACAATATTTTCATATATATGATCTGTTGAAGTTAGAGTTTTTGCAGGCTCCTGAATTTCATCTCAAATATGTGACCTTGGGAAAATCATCATAACTCTCTCTTTGAGCATCAGATTGGAATTATATAAAAAGTGGCCGAAAGTAAACGGATTTTAATTTCTTGTGTATAAATTTTAGAACCAAAGGAGAAAACAGTGACATGTGGCACGTAGTACAAATTCGGCCTACTGAACTAGTCCATAATTATGTTATTGTGGGAGATTGGGCATACATTTGCCTTGAAGAATCCAAATTAGGTCATAACTATGTCATTTGAAAGAAGAATCAAAGGGATACTACATGACCAAAGAAAAATTCTTGGGGATCCTAAATTATAGAGATACATCAGTTTCAATATCAAGGTCCTCAAAAGCAAGAAAAAGGTGTGTATTTTTTTTTCAAATTGCATAAATCTTGTTTGAAAATAAGTTTGAAGTGTTTCGAAGGGAATATTAAAGCATATATATTAGTATTGGGTTCTAAAATGCCCCCTAAAAATAATTCAACACCCATTAAGCCCTCAGAAGGCTCTACTTTGACTCATGAAGAGGAAGAAGTGCAACATGATATATCAAAATTACAAGAGCAAGTGCATCAAATTTTTCTCTCACAAAGAGAAAAAAAAAATGAAATGGAAGCTTTGAAGAAAGGCGTGGAAGCTAAGATGGATGGTTTGAAGAAATGTGTGGAAGATAATATGGATGGTTTGAAGAAATGTGTGGAACCTGAGATGGATGGTTTGAAGAATGGCATGGAAGCTAAGATGGATGACATGGAAGCTAACATGGAAGACATTAAGAATTATCTAAAACTAGACATGGAAGGTAGGAAGGAAGGTTTGACAAAGTTGATACAAGAAATTATTCCTAATGGCGAAAAGTTAGTATAGGAAACTCTTGATGAGAAGAAAATAAATGTTAATCGTGATTCCATAAACTCTAATGTTGGATGTAAGACCCACCATATTCCAAAGATGGATATGAAAAATTTTGATGGCAATGATCTCGTAACATGGATACTACATATGGAGCAATATTTTGATCTCCATAATGTGAAAATCACACAAAAGGTATGCATTGCTACTTTACATTTAGAAAAAAATACATTTGTATGGTATCGATGGCTTTTCTCGTAAAAAAAATGTCACTTGGTCAATTTTTATGGAGGAAATGATAGCACATTATGAGGATACAAAGAGAAACACCTTATTTATCCAATTGATAAATCTCAAACAAAAGGGTACAATGGTGGAGCACATTAAGGACTTCCAAAAATTGAGTATAAGGGTAACTGATATTCCAGAGGAGCATGGGATTGATGTCTTCATAGGGACTTTAAAGGATAACATCCAACATGAGGTTCGCCTTTGGGAACCTGATTCAATGGAAAAGGCATTCAGGTTGGCAAGAAATATTCAAATTAAAATTATGGCGACAAGGAAGTCTACCACTCACATCTATAAAGATGGAAGTGTTTCTACTCCTAGACTTCCACAACCTACAAGGTTGACACCACAACAATTGGAAGAAAAAGGAACAAAATGGCTTTGCTATAATTGTGATAGAAAATACAATAAAGGTCATAAGTGTGCTGAGAAGAAATTATTTTACATATATTGTGAAGAGGAGGAATAAAATGAACAATAAACTTCAAAAGAATAGGATATACACTAGGAACCAACCCTAGATAAAGAAGAAATTAGTCCGACCATATCTTGTAATGCATTGGAAAGAACTACCACTCCTCAAACTCTCAAGATAGAAGGACATATCAAGAAGAAAAATGTAATAGTGTTGATTGACTCAGGTAGTACCCATAATTTTATTCATTGTAAGGTAGCCAAGGAATTGAATTGCTTCCTATACCCAGCACCAAAATTTCAAGTGATGGTTGAAAATGAAGGAACTATAAATTGCTATATAAAATGCCATAATATCAAGCTAACCATGGGGGAATATTTATTTAATATTCTAATGCTTTCCATTCCAATGGGAGGTGATGATGGTGTACTAGGAGTACAATGGTTACAATCTTTGGGGACAATAGCTTTTAATTTTCAAGAACTTTTCTTGAATTTTTTTTTTGGAAGGAAAGGAATTTGAATTGTGGGGTATCATAGGGAAGCCAAGAAAGATAATAAGCTCTAATGTCATGACAAAGCTTCTGAAGGAATAAAAATGAGGCGTAATTGCACAATTATGCTCACTAGAAGTTCCAACATCAAAATCATCTATTTCTCCAGATCTCCAAAAAGTCTTGGACAATCATTCCAAGGTGTTTGAAACTCCCAAAGGACTCCCACCTATTCATGATCATGATCATGCTATTCATTTGATTCCAGGAAGTGTTTCTCCAAACATCAGGCCTTACATATATCCTTATGTCCAAAAGAGCGAAATTGAATGTATGATTGCAGAAATGTTAGAGGATGGTATAATTCAACCGAGTCAAAGTTACTTTTTTGCTCCAGTAGTATTGGTGCACAAGAAGGATGGATCATGGCACATGTGTTCGGATTATAGGGAGCTCAATAAACTCACTATTAAAGATAAATTTCCCATTCCTGTGATTGATGAATTATTGGATGATTTACATGGAGAAATTTATTTTACCAAGTTGGATCTTCATTCAGGATATCATCAAATTAGAATGAAGACTAGAGATATTATGAAAATAGCATTTCAAACTCATGAGGGTCATTATGATTTTTTTTTCATACCTTTTGGACTTACCCATGCACCTTCTACATTATAACGGTTGATGAATTCCATTTTCAAACCCTTAGAAAATTTGTGTTAGTATTGTTTAATGATATACTAATCTACAACGAGTCTTGGAAGGATCATGTTCAACATGTTGACAGGAGGAGAAACAATTATATGCAAAAACCTCCAAATGTTTCTTTGGAGTACGAGAGGTGGAATATCTGGGTCATATTGTATCTCACGAGGGTGTTAAGGTAGACCCTAACAAAATTAAAGACATTAAGGAATGGAAATTCCCCACAACCATAAAGAATTTCTGAGGATTTCTTGCGTTAATAGGGTATTATCACAAGTTTGTGAAGAATTATGGGAGAATAGCAGCACCTATAATAAAATTATTGAATAAAGATGCATTTTGATGGACTCCTGAGCAACTAAGGCCTTTGAACAGCTTAAAGAGGAAATGTGCCTAGAACCCGTCTTAGCTTCTCCAGACTTCACAAAAAATTTTATTGTGGAATGTGATGCCTCAAGAAATGGAATTCATGTTGTTTTAATGCAATAAGGAAGACCCATTTCTTTTGAAAGTTGTCCAATCAAAGGAAATTATTTACACAAAATTATTTATGAGAAGTAAATGTTGGCAATACTACATGCACTAAAGAAATGGTGACCATACCTAATGGGAAGACACTTCAAGGTAAAAACTGATCATGATAGTCTTAAATACTTTTTGGAACAACTACTATATTCAAAAGAGTAGCAAAAATGGGTCACAAATATTTTGGGTTACGACTTTGAAATCAACTATAAAAAAGGGAAGCTAAATTTTGTGGCAGATGCAGTCTCAAGAAATGATGAAGAAGTGGAAGCATTTCTTTGTGTCATTTCTATTATCCAACCAAATTGGATAACTAAAGCAAGGAATGAATGGAAAAAGGATGAAGAAGTGTGGACACCCATTCAAAAGTTGCAGCAAGATCCTATTAAATCTGATACATTTAGTTGGAAAAATTACTCCTTATAGTACAACTATTGCTTATATCTTTGTAATAATTCCCAACTAAAACAAAATATTTTTTTGGAATTGCACACTTCTCCCTTAGGAGGAAAATCTCGATTTTTAAAAACTTACCACAGGGTGAAGAAAGATTTTTTTTGGGATGGCCTTAAATCTGATATTCAAAATTTTTCTGCGGAATTTTTGTTTTGCCAGCAAAATAAAGTTGAGAAAATTAAGACCTTGGGTCTCCTACAGCCTTTATCCATTCCAAGTCAACGTTGGGAGGAGATTTCAATGGATTTTATCATAGGTGTACCTAAATCCAAAGGAAAGAGTGTCATCATGGTGGTAATTGATAGAATTACCAAGTATGCACAATTTTTTGCATTATCTCATCCATTTAAAGCAAGTACAATTGCTACTACATTTATGGAAACAATTCAAAAGCTACATGAAAACCCAAAGTTTATTGTAAGCGAAAGAGATCCTATTTTTACCAGAAATTTTTTGACGAAATTATTTTCTTATTTGGGTACTCAACTAGCTCATAGCTCATCTTATCATCCTCAATCCAATGGGAAAACTGAGATAGTGAAAAAATGTTTGGAAGGATATCTTCTCTATTTTGTATCTGATAAACAAACACAATGGTTCAAGTGGTTTCCTCTGGCTGAATGGTGGTATAAAACTTCCTTCCATACTGCAGCAAAAATGACCCCATTTATGGCACTTTATGGATATCATCCACCATCCATCACATCATCTTTAAGAGAAAATTCTAAGGTTCAAGCAGGGGAAGATCACATCGTGTAATGTTCCTTTTTCAGGAAATTGCTACAACAATGAGAATATCTCTGGATATTCTAAAGTTGGAGCTCCAGCAATAAGCAAGCACAATAATGGTGTAGCAGCAACACTCAAATCATAAAAATATGAGAGAAATCCATAGCCATATTATTAAGAAATATCAGCAACAACTAAGTACAATATCTTGAGGAAATGTTATACAAGATAGGCCATGCTCAGCCTCAAACAACAAGTACATAAATCATGATGAGATCACTGCTATAAATATGAAATCTAGCTATGACTGCGAATTTCATGAAGGGAAACTGTTGCAAAATAGTGTCAATACACAAATATTTCAAGATGTGGCACAAATACAATAGGGAGACCAAAATCTCAACCCTTGGAGACAATAATAAACAATCCCTAGAGGGATTAGCTGCAAAACATACAAAATGGAAATTCTACAGAAATGTCATAGTTGCTGGGTAGCTGTAGCAACTTAGAAATAGAACTGGATGGAGATGAGTGAATCTAATGCTCAAACTGAATGTGCCTCCTCCAATGGATCTTTCAAGTGAAAGGTTGATCCCTTCACTAAAGATCTTCCCCTCCAAATGTATCTGCAAATCCCTACTGCAAATGCTCCTCTAGAATAATGTGGTCACTGGATGAAACTGCACTGTAAAGAAAGGAAATGGGTTGGCATTGATGCCAAAGTCTGCAATCTGCTCCAGAATTCCTCCAATCTGATATCTCAAAGGAAAGAATGACTCCTCCTCTGAAAAATAGCTGAAGGAGATGGTGTAGTAAACCCTCACTGCAACACAGTGTTAATCTATTGTAGAAATAATGATATCTTGATGGAGTATGCTTGGCCTCAAGCCTGGATGTGAGGAAAATGAAGAAAAATCCCTCAATATACCTCTCAAGAAGTAGAATGAATCCTAAACAGGAATTCCTCCGGCAGTTCTTGCTAAACAGCAAATAATGCTCAATTGTCTCAATAGACAATGAAATGAACAATACAAGCATGAGAAACAATGGTTTCCTTGTCCTCCTTTTAGACAAATGAATGCTCCATTAGGGTTTCCTCCACCAAATTTCTCTTTCCTCATTCACACTGTGTTGGCCTCCTAAGTAAGCCACTCCTCCTATGGCAGTGTTGTTGACTTGGTCAACTTATCCAAGCCTCCTTGCAAATATCCTTGTTCACACATGGGGGTGTGCAAACAAGCTCAAAATTTGATCCCCTTTCATACTTAGAGGGATTTTATTGAGTTTTTTATTATGCAATGGGTTTCCTTACCCATTTATTCTCCTCCTAGGTGAAATTAGAAAAAATAATGTTCCAAATTATTGTCAGAAAATTTTGGAACATTACAGTCCCCCCTCCCAAATGTTGCTTTTCCTCAAGAAATTGCAAGGATAGACTGGAAAGCCTCCTCTCAAGGCATGGAGTCTATGGAATGTTTGAGGAACATCTTCCTCATGTGGATCCTCCATCCCCAAGCAATCATCCATACAAGATGAGCCACCTCCCAACTAGGCAACTCTTGGAAACTATCCTCCACCTTTGGCTCCATCAAAGTAGGTGGGCTGAAAATCTGATCTTGGTAGACAATGTAGCCTACCCCATGCTATCCATCTCTCCACTTATGATAAGTTTAGAGAAAGTGCTAATCCTGGGCTACAAAATAATTTCCCTCAAATGGCAAGATGAAGACTAGATCTCCAAGGACCTCTCCTCCAACGCTGCAAATCATGTTGGCCCAAGTCTCTCCATATATGATGAGTTGGATGTCATCATCATATGGCATCTCATTTCTCATATGGATCACCTTATAAAGAAAAAAATGAGCTGCTGTAGTGGCCATACCATCTCCCATGCTCCCTTTAGAACATGTAGTGCAAACTATGTGGGAGTTTTCTTCCTCCAAGGGCACATCCACCCAATTTGTCTCTCTTCCAATCATGTTCCCAAGTAAAGCTCTAGCAATATCAATCAAGGGAACCATAAGGAGAATCATGCTGGCTTCCATGTGAAGTAAAGGAGAAGGACAATGGTCCCTCAAATGTAGCCAACGCAGTTTGACTCTCCACTGCCATACAAAATAAAATGATGGGTGGCCTCCCCACCATTTTCTTGCTGCCCCATTCTCCTGGAGAAAGTGGATGATGTGATGTGCAATGTCTGTATGTTCTCCATGAGAAATTTCCTCCCCATCTCCTCTTAGGGAGTGATCATCCATAATGGCCTCATGTAGACCATCAAATCTAGAAGGAAGAATATCCTTCCTTTGAGAAAATCCCTACGCATATATGGTTAAGAGGTGCATATGTACAGAAAAATCATTATGAAAATCAACAATACTCTCACCATATGTTTTTCTCATATAAATGGAGTGGCTCATAGATGAGTCTCCCCTCATCCTCAAAGGGGAAAAGAGTTGACTGTGTTAAATCCTCCAACTCCTTATGATCCATGGAGTTCCTCCTCAAAGCCTTCAAGTGGTTTTTCCCACAAGAAGGAAAGAAATGAAAAGTGGCCCTCATGGTTGGCCCATGGTTTCTCCTAAAATGTACATGTATAGTAAGGAGAATCATTCTCCCAATGGGCATCCTCACTCTCAAGCCCACTCTCCAATAAAATCTTCCCATGAACATATACATATCATCAATATATGGAAGCAAAAACCAATAGAAACAAGTTTTCACATGACAACTAGAAAGTGGATCAAGGTCCCACACAAGGAACCAGCATAGTGCATGCCCTGCCTGCATCAAATTAAACAAAAACAAGGGCCCTCCCAGCCACTTGTTTGCTGCCACAATCATGTTACAAGATATAAACATGGAAGTACAAAAAGGTGTCAATGGTGCACCCCAAAAATCATGTGGCTTTCCCCACAAACCACCAATGATATAGTCAATCTCAATGCTACAAATGGCTCCAAGTACATCATGATACAATATGAAAGAAGGGATAATACTCCTTGGTACAATATGTTGCTCATAAAAATACAAGAAGTACAAAACATAAGGTGGAATTGTACATTCTCCATCATGCACTAGAAGACTTGAGCTGAAATAGCTCAACTGAAAATGCTCCCTTACTCTCCATCAGTAGGAAGGTGGCTGTGACCTCCTCTCCATCATCATCTGGGCTCTGCATCTCTCCATATGCTGAAATATGTCTTGTTGAATGCCCTCCCAAATGAACTCCTCTTCCAAGACAAGATATGCATCAAAGTGCATGGAAAAGAATTCCTCCTGTGCTGCATGCAACAAATTCTCCTTGAAACTAGAATCTCTAGTCAAGAAGACTCTACCATGGGAATAGATGACCATATTATCCATCATATACTCATCATATCTATCCAGGTCATCTATAATCATGCATGCATTAAGATCCTTAGAGTACTCAACTAAGAGCTGAGATCTCCAGTAAGGATCAATCCTCCTTAAGGACAACGCTGGTGATCTGGCATGTGTAGCTCTCCTCAAGCTATTGTCTGCTACTTTGAAATCCCTCATGCCAAATATCTCCTCTGAACTCTTCACCTCTCCAAAATACAAGAGCGGTGAATCCAAAGACAAAATGTCTCTCATAAATGATAGATCAGGTGGCCTCCCTGGTGGAATGCCTCTATGCAGTGAGACATCTATGTCAAGAGTGGACTGCACATATGGTTTGACAACCTTTCCCTTGCTCTCACAGCGTAATACAGTCTTCCTCCACTTTGCACTAGCTCTCTGAAATAGAGAAGGGTGTGTGCCTCTCATCACCTGATGTTGCTCTTTCTCCCTTCCTTCTCCTTCTAGCTGCAATGCTACACAATCATGCGGCTCATTGATTGTGCTTGGACCTCCATGAATGATATCTCGGGGACCTCCTTTCCAAGATGAAAGAATCCCTCTAGTTGGAGCAAGGGCTCCTCCTTCCTCTGCATGAGGTACTAGATCAACTCTAGAATTGACAATGTTGTTTCCCTCAACATGATTGGGCAACTCTCCAATGATTGGATCCCATTTTGAAAAAGAGATCCCTTTGCCTCTTTGTGCCAGAAATGAAGATCTTTCCTCCAATAAAGCATCATGCAAGATATCAGCCTCCTTCATAGCTTTCTGCAATGATTCTAAGTCTATGGTTTTCTTCAATACATGCAAGGGTTTTGTTTGTTTGAATGTGTTTGCTTCCTCCACATGTGTTTCAGAATTTCTTCTATCAAATCATCTCATCAAAGTTCTAATGAAAATTTCATATGAAGATTTATTTGCATTTTTCAAAGTAAAAGACTCAAATAACCACCATGCATAGACTTTACTTCCCAAGTGCAGCGCTGCTACTTTGATGGCTTCATCTTCAGGAATCTGTTGTTGCTGCAAAAAGGTGTCTAGCTTTTCAATCCAATCCTTGGCTAAACAAGTAGGAGAACCATCAAAGATAGATAGAAGAAATCTATCCTCATCATGCTGCTTGCCTCTCCTCACCATGATCTTGCAAAACTCCGGAAAAGTAATATGATCTCTAAACCTCTGGGTTTGAGATTCATACTCATGCAAGAAACCTATAAAAGTTCCTTTCTTCAGCATTTCTTCTTCTTCTTCTCTTCTCATGGCAAAGATGGCAATATGAACGCACTGTGTATTATAGGGTGTAGTTGCATGCTCACATCCCCTACAAGAAAATCTAGAGTTTGATTCAACTTCAAACCCTTTTGGAGATCCTGTACAAACCTCCCTCCTTATCTTCTCAAATTCTTCATGAATGCTCAGTAAGGATCTTGGAAGAAGCTTTGTAAGCTTTCCTTCCCTCTTTTCTCCATATGATGGAGCCTTCATTTTCTCTCTCTCTGATATGATGGCTGAGATCCAAAAGCCTGTAAGATTCCATCTTCAGGAATATCAAATCTCTATTCCAGAGATTGACTGCAGGGGCATTTACTGGATATGTCACCTTTGAAGAAAGGATGAGATCCAGAGGCTATCTGGCCATCTGTAGACTCTGTCTATAGAGTTTGAAATCTTCCCCTTTAGGAATTCATCACTTTGGCTTGAAGCCACAGGCTGAGCCAAAGATCATGCTCTGATACCACTGTAATGTCCCATTTTCAGGAAATTGCTACAACAATGAGAATATCTTTGAATATTCTAAAGTTGGAGCTCCAGCAATAAGCAAGCACAATAATGGTGCAGCAGCAAAACTCAACTCATAAAAATATGAGAGAAATCCATAGCCATATTATTAAGAAATAGCAGAAACAACTGAGTACAAGATCTTGAGGAAATGTTATACAAGATAGGCCATGCTCAGCCTCAAAGAACAAGTACATAAATCATGATGAGAACATTGCTATACATATGAACTCTAGCTATGATTGTGCAGTTCATGAAGGGAAACTACTGCAAAATAGTTTCAATACACAAATATGTCAAGATTTGGCCCAAATACAATAGGGATAGAAAAATCTCAACCCTTGGAAACAATAATAAACAATCCCTAGAGTGATTGGCTACAAAACATACAAAATGGAAATTCTACAGAAATTTCGGAGTTATTGGGTAGCTACAGCAACTCAGAAATAGAACTGGATGGAGATGGGTGAATCTGATGCTCAAACTAAATGTGCCTCCTCCAATGGAGCTTTCAAGTGAAAGTTTGATCCCTTCACTAAAGATCTTCCCCTCCAAATGTATCTGCAAATGCTCCTCTAGAATAATGCAGTCATTGGATGAAACTGTACTGTAGGGCAAGGAAATGGGTTGGCCTTGATGCCAAATTCTAAAATCTGCTCTAGAATGCCTCCAATCTAATATCTCAAAGGAAATAATGACTCCTCCTCTGAAAAATAGCTGAAGGAGATGGTGTAGTGAACCCTCACTACAACACCCAGCAACACAGTGTTAATCTGTTGCAAAAATAATGTTGTCTTGATGGAGGATGCTTGGCCTCAAGCCTATATGTGAGGAAAATGAAGAAAAATCCCTCAAGATACCTCTCAAGAAGGAGAAGGAATCCTAAACAGGAATTCCTCCCGCAATTCTTGCTAAATGGAAAAGAATGCTCAATTGTCTCAATGACAATGAAATGAATAATACAAGCATGAGAAACAGTGGTTTCCTTGTCCTCCTTTTAAACAAATGAATGCTCCATTAGGATTTCCTCCACCAAATGTCCCTTTCCTCATTCACACTGCGCTGGCTTCCTAAGTAAGCCACTCCTCCTATGGCAACTTGTTGACTTGGTCAACTTAACCAAGCCTCCTTGCAAATATCCTTGTTCACACATGTGGGTGCGCAAACCAGATCCAAATTTGATCCCCTTTCATATTTAGAGGGATTTTATTAAGGTTTTTATTATGCAATGGGTTTCCTTACCCATTTATTCTCCTCCTAGGTGAAATTAGAAAAATTAATGTTCCAAATTATTGTTAGAAAATTTTGGAACATTACACATCAAGCATCAACAACAAGTTCTCCAACTCTTAAAGGATAACCTAAATTTGGCACAAAATCGAATGAAACAACAAGCAGATCAACATCGGAGATGTTTTGATGTAGGAGTGGGTATTTTTATGGCTACAACCATACAAACAAATGTCCCTCAAGCGACCTAAGAAGGATAATAATCACCAAAATACTATGGTCCTTACAAGGTGTTGCAAAATATTGGTACTACGGCATACAAATTGGAGCTTCCTGCTTCTTCTCTAGTGCATCTAGTTTTCCATGTTTCATCCTTTAAGAAGGCTATAGGTGAAAAAATTCTAGTTCAAACAATATTTCCAAAACTTGATGAGGAATGAAAAATCATATTGGAACTTGAAGCAGTCATGGAAACAAGAACTCGACAACTACAAAATCAATCAATTTCAGAGTATCTCATAAAATGGAAGAACTTACCCACTCAAGATTCTACATGGGAGGATAAGAATTTTCTACAAAAGCATCCAAAGCTACTCAAGAATTGAGGATGATGCTTTTTTGAAGGAGAGGGTCATGTTAGGTCCCTATATTACTAGTGTAGTCCCTTATTGTTGTTAGTGTAGCCCCCTTAGTGTTATTGTTGTACCCCTGTAACCCCCATATTGTTATTATTGTGCCCTTACATTATTATTGTTAGGTTGGCTAGGATTATATTGTGACCCCATGGACTCCTATATATAGAAAGGAGGTTTTTTCATTTGTATCATCCAAGAATTGTTCATTTATTTAATGTAAAGGACGTTGCCCCCTTCAAGTGGTTGAATTACAAGGCATTGATCTCTCTTTTATTTTATTTTTGGAGCTGGTTTTATAACATAGTGTTGGCACAAATTTGCTTATTTTTATTCAACCCATATGTGGAGTATGTTAGTGAGAATAAAGGATATCTTTACTTATTTCCATATATTTTCTAACTCCCTATGCAAATGACTTGTATGGTGAAAATGGGATTTTGTTCTCTTTCTTTTATGACATAATTGACTCTTATGGTGGCGAAACAAATGAGACCTAGACTCTGACTTAAATGAAGGTGTGGTGAATGACCTCAGAACCTAGATGATTGATGGATGACATGACCTCTAAAATAATGATGACCATGAATGGAGTGAAGGGAGTAGCATTTCATACCTAGACATATTCAATGAACAAATTTTTTTTTGAAAACTGACTTGAAACATGAAATTTTGACCTAGGACCACTACCAAGTAAACCTGAAAGAGTACATTTGATTACTGAATATTTGGACACTAATACCAGGAAAATATGAGGCCGGAGAACTGCACAGGTGATATGTTATCGCGGGTTTTTATTTAGAAATTAAAAAAAAAAAAAATCAAAAGGGTGAACTAGGCATAAAGGATTATCGGGTATTTTTGAACTACAATATACACCTTGGTTATAAATGATAGAATAAAATACCAAGGACTTAACGTACTACATCCAATCTCCCTAAATTTTGTGTTCAACATATCACGTCTGTTAGAGTCAATTTTTCAGTGATCAAAGATAACAATTTTGAGATTTTTCCGTTAGGTCTTTAGTAAAAAAAAAATCTTTTACAGTTAGTCATCAGCAATAATTTTTATCACTGAATGAGTCCTATCATGATATGCTGCTCCTTCATACTTTTTCATCTCATTTTTCTAATATTAAAAAGGGCAGTTAAATTTCTATCTCCTCCATTAAGGTTTATTTGAAGGGGAAATTCAATTTTCATAAGTCTGAAATAAAATTTGTGTCATGATAATTCTATGCTCTAATGCTATGTTTCAAAGAGAAATGAAAAACTTTGCTAAAAATTGTATTTTTGAAATCATACTTTATTAAATATTTATCTTTAATATTTCGAAAATAAACCTTTGAAACCATAGGTTTTAAATCCTATGAGTTGTACTTTGCCACCGTCATACTCCACTATCAATTATTCTCCATTACTATTGTGACATGTTACATTCCATTATTCACCTACCATTCATATCACATCACTCTCATGATACCCCTACCCCACCAACCAATCAACTTTGTCGTACGTTAAATCCCTTCCACCTCTTCGATCATCTGTCATATCTCCATTTCATCTTACGGCCTGTATTAGACATTGGCCCCCCTCATCATCCGAGACTTAAATTCAGGGGGGGTGGTGTTCGAAAAGAGCGCTATTGAACATTGACCCCACTATTATGTGTCAAAGCTGTGTGATTTCGCACCCCTCCCCTCGCATGACACCACTTACCGCTCTAACACCCCTCTGAAATCCCACTTACCCACTGATATTAAACCATTGTTTCTAACGTGTACTATAACCATCCAATCAACTTAATTCTCATGTTTTCCTAACCATTAACTAACTAACACCGTTAGGAAATGTACTTGTGCCCCTTTTCAAACGGAAAATAAACAAATTTCCCATAAATTCGCCATTAAATGTCTGTTTGAAACTTTTACTTTGCCTTTTCAATATGCTTTCCACAAGATTACTAGATTATAGCTATTAACAAAGTTATAGAGATAAAACTCATCAGCGTTTGAAGCCTTCCCTTGCAGTTATTGATTTTCTTCTAGTTTCAGAGCTTTTCCTCAAGTCCCGACCTGTGTTTTTAATCATAGAATTCATGTTTTCCGCAATTACAATAGAGCCAATCATGCCTCCAAAAAATAAAGGACATGAGCAGCCATTAAGTCTGCTATTACATCCTCTAGTTTATTTTCATCACATTCCCTTAGCAGACAAATATCACAAAATACATGAAACCTTGTCTGACATTGATCTTTTTAGAGTTATATTGGTGGTTAAATCAGATGACATAGGACTATGGGATTCTAATCTCCCTCATTTCATCTTTCGCCATACCCATAGTGCCCCAGAGTTTGTTAGGAGATGTCAAGCTTGGAATATTGCAAAACAGAGAGTTATTATCGCTCCTACAGAAGAGGTTTTAGTGCCTATTGATGCCCAAAAATTTGAACAAATGATGCAAGCCCCAAACACAGAAGATGCCACACCATTTTCCCAAGAATCCTTGATAGAAATATATCAAAAATTATATTTTTCAAAGAGAGATGAAACTCTTGATCTATTCATGACTGAAAATGGCCCATTACCTAAGAAAAACCCTCCATTCCCACATCCATTTTCTGTGAAAGGTCCAAACAAATCATCATAGTCATTTCCTACCTTCTTGGTTATTATTCGGACTAATGGGTAGATGAAGCTATCATAGGATTCCTGTCCATATTATCCAATGATTCCAAACCCTCCATCATTTTCAACTTCATTCAGTTTATTGTAGATTCTATTCATGATTAGTTTATGAAATTCACAACTGAAGAGGTTTTTAGTTATGCCTCTGTGTTAGTTTACCTATTCTTGTACTCTCATGGAGATAAATTTAAGTTTTCCATACAGAAATTGGATGACAAAGGCAACCAAAAATCAATTATTTTCTGGACTTCATTAGTCATGAAGGAACAGAAATAATATTCTTATAAATATTTTGTGGAATTGTTTCTTCACCCACCACTCAGTTTGTTGAATAGCACTCTAGAGCCAAGGATTAATAAAGAGATTAGAAAAGTATTGCAGTTGTCAAATCAAGCTAGAAAAGGGGATTTGTATCTTTACCAAAATTATATAGAATTCAAAGTGTATGGACGTGAACTTCCCCCTTATAAGTTGCCCAAATTCCTCCCCATGAGGATTTTTGAATTGGAGTATATTAGACAAGTGATTAATGCAGATGAAGTGCATTTTGTCTCTGCTAAGAAGAAATCACAGTTTAAAATCAAAACACATATAGGTCCTTTTATCTGTAATAGCAAGACATTAGGGGAGGAAGCAGATAATTTGTTAAGAGAAATGTAGTTTAGCCCAAGTTTTACATGGTCTTATGATCCAATTGGTGTCATTTCCAAACTGAGGGTGGAAAATGAATCTACATCATATTTTCATACACCTAGTCCATAGATTGAAAAGTACATTAATCAACTTGAATGGACAGAAGATACACTACAGGAGGCTGAAGAGCATACATTTTCTACATCAACATTGCAAACTCCTATTACACAAGAAAGAGCAGGAAAAAGAGTTAGATAAGATCATTCAGCTCCAATGACTGATTCATCTAGAAAAGAGTTTAAAATTCACTACAGGAAGAAATCAAAGTTAAATCCTAAGGTAAATCCCAGCAAGGAGTCAGAGAAAGAAGTGATAATCATTACTAAAGAGACACCTCCTTCTACACAAACAGGTGATAAAGGCACTTCTACTACTCCTACTACTTCCATTGTTTCTAAATATTAGCAAACATCAACTTCTCAAGGTTAGTAGAAAGCCATTCAGACTAGCAGAGTTTCTATAGGGGAAAAGGAGAAGATTGTCTTTGACACTTTCAAAGAGATAAAGCTGAAGAATGAAATGTTGAAGACAAGTACATATAACCAATTTTGGAAACAAAATCCTAGTTCACAAAGTATGTTGTTTTCAGCCTTTGATTTAGAAAAGGGAAAAATGTATTTTTCATTTCTTCAAGCATAGATCTCACAGCCAATGTCAGAAGCAGATTATAAGAAAGCTACATTTGAGTTTGACAAAAAATAAATTCATCTAATAGACTAAATGGAGCTTCACAAGAAAACTAGTGAGATGATTTCATCAACTCTCACTAATACTGCTTTAATTTTATCAAAACTGCAAATTTCATTGGAAAATATGCAGTCCCAGCTGAAATTGGAGAAGATGTCTTCATTTGCAAAGGACACAAGAATAAAAACTCTAGAAGTTCTGGTGGTAAAAATTGTATATGATCCATCCAATTTGAATGAAATTGAAGAGATTATCAAGAAGAAAAATGTTGATATAGCAGCATTGAGAAAACAACTCAAGATTCCATCTACAGAAGATCCTTTGATAAAGGATATTGAAGAAAATGAACCTCAGAAGATGAATATGATGAAGTTGATAATGGAGTAGAATTCTTAATAAAAGCATATGGAAACAAAATTAGAAAATATGATAAAGGAAAAAGAAGCAACATTGAAGACATCAAAGGTTCCTTTAGAAGCAATGCCACTAATATCCATTCCTATAGCTCAAACTTCTACAACAAGCACTATAGAAGGAGTTGAGCAGCTTACCAAAGTAGTTCAGAACATGTCCATTCAAGAAGAGGAGATCAAAAAGTTTCATGATCGGGTAAAATTATTACAATTACATAAATATAATGTTGATAGTTCCCATGCAGTTGAATCACAGAGGGACAAAAAGTTGATTGAAAGGTTGCAGAAAGAGAAAAAAGAGTTTGCCATTGGAAATAATTTAGGCTAGGTGAAAGAGATTATATGGGCAGACATCTTAGAGTCTATTACTGAAATTTGGCTAAGTATACAGATCATATTTGAGAAAAAAGAGTTGATCCGGAGAAGGCAAAACCCTTCATTCCCACATCCATTTTCTGTGAAAGGTCCAAACAAATCATCATAGTCATTTCCTACCAACTAACTTGGTTATTATTCGGACTAATGGGTAGATGAAGCCATCATAGGGTTTTTGTCCATATTTTCCATTGATTCCAAACCCTCCATCATTTTCAATTTCAGCCAGTTTATTGCAGATTATATCCATGATCAATTTGTGAAATTCACAACTGAAGAGGCTTTCATTTATGCTCTGTGTTAGTATATTTATTCTTCTACTCTCAGGGAGACAAATTTAAGTTTTCTCTACAAAAATTGGATGAGGAAGGCCACCAGAAATCGATCATCTTCTGGACTTCATTAGTCATGAAGGAACAAAAAAAATATTCTTATAAACAGTTTGTGGAATTGTTTCTTCAACCAACATTTAGTTTGTTGAACAACACTCTAGAGCCAAGAATTAGTGAAGAGATTAGGAAGGTATTGCAGTTATCAGATCAAGCTAGAACAAGGGATTGGTATTTTTACCAAAACTATACAGAGCTCAGAGTTTATGGATGCGAACTTCCCCCTTATAAGTTTCCCAAATTCCTCCCCATGAGGATTTTTACGTTGGAATATATTAGACAAATGATTAATGCAGATGAAGTGCATTTTGTCTCTGCTAACAAGAAGTCACAGTTTAAAATCAAAACACAGATAAGTCCTTTTATCTATGATAGCAGGACAACAGGGGAAGAGGCAAATGAGTTATTGAAGGAAATGTAGTTTAGTCCAATTTTTACGTGGTCTTATGATCCAGTTGGCGTCATTTCCAAATTGAGAGTGTAAAATAAATATACAACATATTTTCATACACCTATACCAGAGATTGAAAAGTATATGAATCAACTTGAATGGACAAAAGGTACACTATAGGAGGCTAAGGGGGAAAAATGATCTACATCAGCATTGTAGACTCCAATTGCACAGGAAAGAGTAGGGAAGAGAGTAAGAGAAGATCATCCATCTCCAATGACTGATTCATCTAGCAAAGAGTTCAAGATTCACTGCAAAAAGAAAACAAAGCTAAATTCGAAGGTCAATCCCAGCAAGGAGTTAGAGAAAGAAGTAATCATTATCACTAAAAAGACACCTCCTTCTACACAAATAGGTGATAAAGGTATCTCTACTACTCCTACTACTTCTACTATTTCTAAAGAACAGAAAATGATAGCTCCTACAAATCAGCAAACATCAACTTCTCAAGATCAACTAAAAGTCATCCAAATTAGCACAATTGCTACAAGGGAGAAAGAAAAGGAGAAGATTGTCTTTGAAATTTTCAAATAAATGAATTTGAAGAATGAAATGTTGAAGACAAGTACCTATAACTAGTTTTGGAAATAGACTCCTAGTTCACAAAGTAGGTTGATTTCAGCCTTTGATTCTGGAAAGGGAAAAATGCATTTTGCATTTCTTCAAGCACAGATCGCACAACCAAAATCAAAAGCAGATTATAAGAGGGCTACATTTGAGTTTGACACAAAAGAGATTCATCCAATAGATCAAATGTAGCTTCACAAGAAAACTAGTGAGATGATTTCATCAACTCTCACTAATACTGCTTTAAGTTTATCAAACTACAGGTTTCATTGGCAAATATACAGTCACAGCTCAAATTGGAGAAGGTATCTTCATTTGCAAAGGATACAAGAATTAAGACTTTAGAAGATCTGGTGGTAAAGATTGGATATGATCCATCTAATGTGAATGAAATTGAAGAGATTATCAAAAAGAAAAATGTTCATATAGCAGCATTGAGAAAGAAATTGAAAATTCCAGCTATAGAAGATCCTTCGGAAAAGGATATTAAGGAAAATGAAACTCAGAAAACAGATATGATGAAGTTGATAATGGAGTAGAATGCCCAATTAAAGCAAATGGAATCATAGTTGGAGAAGATGATAAAGGAAAAGGAAGCAACAGTGAACACCTCAAAGGTTCCTTTAGAAGCAGTGCCACTAGCATCCATTCCTATAGCTCAAAATTCTACAGCAAGAACTGCAGATGGAGCTAAATAGCTTACCAAAGCAGTTCAAAACATGTCCATTCAAGAAGAGGAAATCAAAATGTTGCAGGATCAAGTAAAATTATTGCAATTACAGAAAACTAATTCTGATAGTTCACATGCGGTTTAGTACGAGGAGGGACAAAAAGTTGATTGAAAGGTTACTGAGAAAGAAAAAAGAGTTTGCCATTGGAAATCATTTAGGCTAGGTGAAAGAGATTATGTGAGGCGGACATCGTAAGAGTCTATTACTGAAATTTGGTTAAGTATACATATCATATTTGAGAAAAAATAGTTGATCCGAGAATGAAAAATAGTTGATCCGGAAGGCAAAACCCTTCATTCCCACATGCATTTTTTGT
>JAXQQM020057764.1:0-106500 GCA_034641835.2 Pinus albicaulis
CATAATGATCTACATTTTGACATAGCAACATTCCTAAGTATACACAAAGGATCATGGTTCCGAGGGTGAAAAAACAACTCTGCCAAGGTTATGGACACCTGTCGGCAGCAGAGTACTGTTAATGGTATTGAAGTCACCTTGGTTACACCAATGGGTAAGATACTAATACTCTTTTGTTTCTTATATCCTAGGAACTAATCATATGTTATTTCCTGATTTATACATCGCATGAACATTTATCATTACCAATCATGGCAACGGAAGTGATCATGACCACTTGAGATTTGGCAAGTACGATACATGTCCTACCCACCAGCCTCATATCATAACGCAGCAGCCTCTTATATAATACGCGATCAATTCTCCGCCTCGATTTCGGTAATTCGTTGTCCTTTTCAACATAGCATAATTCCATATGCTGTTCCTTTCTGACTTGGTTGCAGACCGGGTGCCGCTCCTTTATTTGCCGGCTGGGACAGCCTATCACATTGCGGGGGGGGGGGAGGTTAACCTCATCATCCCCTGAATTACGTGTCAACTCACCATTCGGGAAAAATAGTGTACGACGGTTTGGCATGGTTTAACGGCATGGCATTTCTATTTTTACACAAGTTGCTATTCATAATCCATTTCCATTGCATTGTTGCATACTCTCTGTTTTTTCTTGCGATTATCACCCTCTCTGTGTTTCAAACGGCACAAGAAGTTGCTGTTCCATTGAGAATTCACAGTGAAACCATGGGAGGAAGGGAAATTAGAAGCGAACCTCAGAGGTTGACAGTCTCCGCTGCTGCTCGAGAGATCCTGGAGAGAGCAGGATAGTTGAATTATCTCAGTCGCCTGCAGGAGTCTAATGAAACAGTAGCGATGGAATTTTTGCAGAACCTGCAGGATGATCACTCCACAGTAAGGGGGAAGCGGATAGCGGTCACCGACGATATAATTGCAGAAGTTTCGGGACTACCAGCCACCGGACCAGTATGGACATTAAAGAAGGAAAGATTACAGAAGATCATGGGAATGTTCCAGGACGAAGGTCAGAGCTTGACAATTAAGGGGAAGGGCATTCTGCCAGCAACTCTAGGAGAACCCTGGACGGAATTAGCAAGAACAGTGCAAAGCTACATCACCTGCGAAGGGAGGAAAGACGTGGTAAGACCACGACATCTTAAACTCTTAGCTGTTTTAAAGCAGAAATGCTCTGTAAACCTACCTGCACTTCTGAATTCATTACTGCATGATGCTGCACGAAGCATAAAAAAGTCACAGCATGTAGAGTCAGTTGTCAGTCACCATGGGCTAATACGACTAATAGTTAGCCATAGTCTCACCCAGAAGCAGAGCAGCTCGGAAGAGCTGCTTGTAATGATTAGGGGGGGATTGACAGTGCCATCCCCAAAACGTAAACATTCTACAAGCACACCAGAATGTCCGGCAAAACGCAGAGAACATGTTGCTAGTGCATCAGAACAACCAGAGATACACCAAGAATCGGCAAAACATAAGTATGCCAGTAATGTACCCGAGCAACCAGAGGAGCCTAGAAAATCAGCCCGGTTAGCTCGGATGAGAGGAAGACTAGAAAAGCCTAGAAAATCAGCCCAGTTACCTAGGATGCGAGGAAGGATAGAGAAGCCCAGAAAATCAGTCCGGTTAGCTCAGATGCGAGGAAGGCTGGAAAAGCTCCAGGAAAGCACCAGCCAACCAGTGGTAATTGAGGATGAGCAATCCGAAGAAGAAGCAGCCGAGCATTCGGAAACAGAAATAGAAGCAGAAATTGAACAGGAGGAGGAAATGGGACAGCAGGGAGATAGCCCATTACAAGACCCAATGGGAGAAGACGAATTGGCCACAGTCCTGGCCAATATAGGTAAGTATGGCCAACCTTCTAATTCAACATACCTCCACGACAAACCCCAAGAAGAAAACGCATCTGAAAAATCACATGCAGTAGAGTCAGAGAATCTGCCTGTTCATGATGAAGAAGAGATGAGAGATACTGAACGGGAACAATCTATTCCCAAGATACCAGAGGAAATTCCAGAGGGAGTAGGAGCAGAAAAAGCAGTTGCCCAAGAAGAGACAGAACCAGTCAAGGTTCCTACCCCAGAACAGCCAGAGCAGAACAACGAGGAAGCACACCAAGAGAAAGATCCAGAGACTAGTCATGGTCCAAACCGCAGCAGTCAGCCTGCTATTCCTTCTAATGAAACGGTGGAAATTAAGAAATTGCAAATGGAACGGCAGAAATTATTGAATACAATAACCCAGCTCAGACAGCAAATTAGAGTTCTGAAAGCAAACCATAGGGTAAGAAAGACTGGAGGGAATAAAAAGAAGGCCAACAATCGCCCTACTGTTCAAAGCCCTACTGAAAATCCAGCCGCCGTTCCAAACGTTGCTGAGGAACAGCAACAGACTGATATACACGTTAAAATAGAAAGGGATGATATGAGGACCAGCGACAAGAAAATCCAGACAGAGGCACCACCCTCAGGGGTAATAAGGGTTCTGAACTCCAAACAGCATAATAAGAAAGTTCAGGTAAAACTCCCGGCCTCTACTGACCTATGGAAAAAAGATCCGAAGAAAAAAACCTTGCATAAGATGGTGAAGCAAGCCCAGCAAGAAGCCGAACAACTTAGAGAGCAAACGGTTCCCTGAGAAAAATATGAAGAGTTACAGCAGCAACTAAGGGACGTCAGTCAATCCAAAAGCCAGGCCTTTGAAGGGTGGAAAAAGGAACAAGAGGAAGTTGCACAGGTAACCCGTAGACTAGATACTGTTATCAAGCAGATGCATACCTTGTGTTCTTTATACAATGATGTTTTAGCATGTAGGGCCCCTGCTAAAAACTATGCTCTGTTTTTATTAGAATGGTATTTACAATTAAAAATAGAAGCTGTTAAAGCAGACGCCCCTATACAAATCAACACTGTCAATGACTTTATAGACTGCTGTAAACATTATGGAGTGAAAGTCCAGAGATTGTTGTGTGAACTTTATTTGCATGACCTTGTGCTAAATCAGGAGACTGAGTTAAACCCTGGCCCTTTCGTTGGAGACATCCAATTTCAAGCATTCATTTCATTCGGGGTTAATCGGATTAAGTGGCTTAAAGCCTATGATACTTTCCAGAGTCAGGAAAATGGTCTAGATTTACGGGTAAGGGCTGAGCCTAGGAACCCAGTGCAGTTGTGGAAAGCTCATAGAAACCTCATAAAGACTCCGGGTGTCTATGAAAAATTAGGACCCATGCATGAGGCACTCATTCGAGAGAGTTTAGAATATTTTATTTCCATCAAAGACCTGGCCATTAATGCAGCCAAATTTCGGTACCGAATCTCTGATCCAAACATCCAGCTCAGGGAACCATTTAAGTATGAGAACTTTGAGTTAGTTGCCAACCGTTTGAACCTCTATGGCGAGAGCATTCTGAAAGCAGGGTCATCCTGGTTAGGATATAGATTTCGCACTCCAATTATTTGGCACCCTGCACCCGGATACCAGGCCCTGTATGAGATGCCTGAGGGGCAAACAGGTCAGTTCTTTGACTATCTAATCACTCATCATGGCTGTAGACCTCCGCATGAGACTCCTTCTCTAGCATATTCTCTCACTGCCTTGCATGTCAACTACAATGTTTTCATGAGGACATGAAACAAGGTAAGCAGGGGGGTGTGTGGAGTACTAAAAAGGTATGCTTTTGATGATTATTTCAATGGCTTTTTAGTAGAATTTGTAAACCTTTTTGCATCATGAATTTGGAAAATAATAAGAAACTATAACAAAACATGTGGAAATTGATATGCAAGACTTAACCACTAATAATGGTTATTTTTTGTACAGGAAAAGGAGAAAACGAGGAATTGCCGCTCCAAAGGAAGAGACAAAGTCGAGATAACTGCTGTCCCTCTGAAGGCGAACCGAATGCAAACAAGGTTAAACAGATTAAAGCAAGTCGGCCCGGAAAAGAAGGAGAAGACACCGGCTCGGCGCAAAAGAAAGGAAAGGATGAAGAATTAACAGTTCGGCGAATCCCTCAGGATCTTCGATCTCGAGGGATCGCTGCTTTATTTATCGTGTTACTTGGATATCTCCGGCGTCGCCTTTATATAAAGGGACAGCACTGTTAGCTTAAGAAAAAGAAGGATACGCTTTTATGTAATTTTCTGTTAAACATCAGCTCTGATTATTAAGTCTCGTTGAGAACTGGTTCATTGTATTCCTGACCGATGCATTAATAAAAGCTTGGTGATTATTTCATCTCTGCGTCTGGATTAACTTAAAGCGGTGTATCCTTGGAGGCTAAGGGCCCGGCCCCGGAGGACACTTGATTTTGTACCATTACGACTTGATTTCTGTGTGGTTTGTCTATCAATGTTATTTGGTGATTTGATATGCTTTATAAGTTAATATTACATGCTCTGTTAAAGATTGAATCATTGAGGTTTTTACAGATAGAATCGTGTGTTGACTCCGCATCAAGTTATTAATCCTTTTAAGAGTTAATCGCATGTTCTTACTGTTCTGTTACAGAGCTGTTATACTGAATATTCGTGTCATACATTTGTTGAGGTAGTGTTCTTCATAATCGTTGGATTCAGAAATAATAGTGTTCTATTTGGAAGCACAATCGTATTCCTGTTGATTCAGGTTGATCAGATTGTTATTCCAGTGTGTTGTGCGCGTTTCTGATTTATCAGTGCTGTTCCATAATTCATTAATAATTATTGCTGTTCCATTAGTGTGTTTTGCGTGAATTGTCTTTAGAGTGAAAGAATGTGATTTGATTGCAAAGAGTGCATTTGAGTTAATAGATTAAGCTTGGTTACAACTCGCGGGACTTAGTTATTCAATTGCTGTTCCATCCTAGATTTGTTGTTCTATTCCATAATTGCTGTTCAATCCTTTGTTTGATGTTCCATTTACTCACATTTGTTGTTTTGGCGTGAGAGATGATCTAAGGCTGTAGTGAGCATTGGCAGTCACTGTCTAGCTCCCAGGATCGTGGTCTATGCTCTAATTTCCTTTCCATCAGTTTCCAAAGGGATGGGTTATCACTACCGAACCCTTGACTGATAAGCTGTTGAGTTTTCTGAGTGTGTGATTTATTCTTTGAAGTAATTTAGTTACAGAAAAGAATCCGTTTACTTTTTTATTTCTTAAGCACTGTACTACTAGCATTACTCTGACAAATGATAGCCTCAGATTGAGTCACTCTTTGTAATAACAAAACGCTCCCGGATTGACATATTAATGTGAGGTAATTAGAGGTGAAAGAGACCCTTTTTATAGCTCTACAACATGTTCATTATGGTGTCATGTCCTTACGTGGGTTTGGATTAGAAATGGTGTGCCAACATGCTCTTCACAGAAGATGAGCCATCGGATGCTAGAGGTAGCATTAGTTTTTTCTTTAAATAGACTAGACGGGTATAAAATTTCTTTATTGAAAAAGAGATAAAAATGCTATACAAAAATAGGAATAACCTTATGCATGTAGCCTGATAGAATAGGCGCAGAGGACAACACAAAATCTATAACTGATATGAAATATAATCAATAACGTTATATATACAATTCATAAACTAAAATCTTGAAGAATCACGCAGAGTCTGAAACTAAAAAATAACTAATACAGAACATATATGAAGGCTCTCGAAGGGAGCTACATTTCATATATATATTTCCGTTAAAGAGGAAGGTTACATTCCAAAACCTCTAGAAAATGGGATACGAAGATAAAACTATATATAGGTAAAATCGAACCATTCACTGTAAACATATGACTATCATCTAAGCCCGGTCAATCGAGGAATCCATTATCATTCTACATATAAATATACAACAAAAGCCTATAACTGTTCATTTGCATGAAGCCCTTAAATAGAAACAAATAAAGTAAGTGGAATGATGGTGTCTGGAGCCTTAAAAGGCTAGTGGCTAAAAACCCTTCAAATTTTACATAACACCGGAGAATGGGAATGGAGAACCCTACTTCAGAACAATCAATTCCTTGCGGTAATAGATGCAAATAGTTGTTAAAAGAAATAACAGTGATGGTTCTAAATATGGAGTCACTTACAACAAATGCTCAAAGAAAAATTTGGGAATCCTGTATAGATGTCCAGGGTATGGATTGCCTACATCAAAGAAGGAAATTGTAACTAATTAGTACATGAAACCCTTAAAATCTAGTTCCAAATGTAAAGACGAAAGATAGGAAAATGGGAACAAGCTACTATTACTTGGTCTAGAATCCTCGTCAACTCGGAAAACTAAAAACCCTGTAATAAAGGAGTTTACAAAAGAGTTAGGAGGAGCTCCAAGAAAGAAGACCAATTCAACAAAAGACAAAAATTTATTTCCAAAGACAAAGATAAGCCATGAGAAAATCCTTTGCATATAGAAATAGGTTCACTTGGATAGGGAGAACGGAAGCCACATCTGAGGAGAAGGAAGCACTCGAGTCTTGACGCATGTATTCAAACCTGGGGAAATTATTTCCCAAAAACATAACTATTTGCAGAAAATGTTGAATGTTTCGTGGATGGCAGAGAACCACCATTACAACTTGTGATAAATCCAAATGAGGGAAGTTAATTAAATCACCAGGAAACATAAAAAACTTTGTTGGAATGAAATGAAAATTCCATGGTTACCCTTGTGAGGATCAAATTACCTATTGGTACATCCATGGCAAGAAAAAAATGTTTTCGGAGGATTGTCTATGGCATGAATGATCTAGGTAGATATCAGTGGCCACCCACCGATTCCATTTTGACCAGCACCATCAATTCTTGTAGCTTTTCACATTCATCACAACTTGTTATTTTTAGCAAGTTTTCAGGTCGTCCACTCCCAAAGTCATTTTGGGGCCTTAATGATCCAAGTGGATATTGGTGGCCACCCACCTATTCCATTTTAACCCCCATAATCATTTCTTTCAGTTTTTAAGTTACAACACAACTTACTATTTTTAGCAGTTTTTTAGGTCCTCAACATCCAGAGCCGTTTTGAGGGCCTAAACGATGTTTTTTGGGCATCGTTCGTCCGACAAATATGATTTTGTTCCGAGACTAATATATGAGGCAATATTTGTAGTCCTCAGATAGATATTTATAACGATGTACCATACGGGTCAAACGGAGATCGCGTGTCGAAGTTATGTCCCCGAGAAGTTGAAACACCAGTTTACCCAAATGGGCCCATAGTTTTGGCGCTTCATCTCCTAGGATTAGGTATTTGGACGTTTAGAGTTCTCCATTATTTCTCAATAATAAATTGTCCCTTGAGGCTCATTGTAACTTAGTTCAGGGGCCTGTAGCCACCACATCTCTTCTTAGAGATAAGCTACTAGCGCCCTAGCTAGTTTGTTTCCTTTCTACCTCTAAGAAAATTTCAATTCTTTGATATTAATGAAATGAAGTGTTATTTCCATTGCATCTTTGTATTTATGGTTATATGTGTATTCTATTTCATTCCCGCATAAATCTGGATCAATGGTAGCACAGCAGTCTTCTCTTTCTCTGTTTTTCTTTGCATGTCCCCAACATTGTCAGGGTATAATAAGTTAGGGCTCGATCTGGTTGAACCCTTGCAAGATCAGCCTTGCAAACCCCAACGACCTCACATGGTGGAAGAAAGTAAAGACGAGGGAGTAGGATATCCTATAAAAATATTGCTAGAGGAGGCCCTTGAGAAACATAGGAACGCGATGATGGATAATGTTTATAAGATACTTAAATAACTACTCACCTATGGCACATCTGCATCCACCAGCCACTTTGGAGGCACCACTCCCTTCAACGTACAGGGAAACTCTTACATTCCTATATTTGAAGGCCAAACAGATTCAGATGCCATAGATATATGTTTAAATTTGTTGGAAGGGTATTTCTCGGTCCATGATTTCTGTGACTGAGAAAAGATTGTTTTTTCACTCCTCGAAGTCGCCCCCCATGTCAAATATTGGTGGGAAACGTAATGTGAGCAAGAGGAAGAAGGGGAACCCTCTCTGTTCTCAACCACATACACTTGCAATTTGTTTCGAGATGACATCAAGGAACAATATTATCCCGTCGGGAGCTATGAGGACAAATACATCCAATGGAACACACGATGGCAACAAAGGGATCAAGATGTGCACAAACTGACAAATTTGTTGCATACCCTACGGACAAAGTTGGGTATTATAAATTTAGAGGGAAAATTTGTGCTCAAGTATTGAGGCTATTTGCACAGACACATTCAAGAGGAAATGGATTTCCTTGGAATTATATCGCTTGGCACATCATATCACTATGCTACCAAGATCAACCATAAATTTAAGTAGAAGAAGAGAGACTTTGGATCTGCCAATCCAAAAGGTTCTCCTAAACCAAAGAACAAGGGGCAAGGAAAAAGGTGTACGACTCAAACCAACGCCAAAAATCAAAATAAGGACATAGGGAAGTGGTTTGAATTTCATAACAGCCCCATTCACAGCACAAACGAGTGTTGGGCCAAAGAGTCATTGGTGGCCGAAGTAAAGGAACCAGAATCAAATTCATTTTCTGATCTTGAGTCAGAAACAAAAAAAGGAAATGACAAAGGGAAGCAGATCATTGATGCGGATCTGAGTGCCATTGTTTCCACCACCAAGATCCAGAGAGAGGATCTAGAGGATACAGAGGAGGGGGAGCACCTCTTCCATTCGCAGATGTGGGTGAAGGGTTCTCTGCTGCAATTTCTTGTCGATTGCGGAAGCCAGAAGAACCTCATTTCAGAAGAGGTCATGAAGCAACTTGGCCTACCAACCATAGCACACCCACAACCATATACCATTGGGTGGCTCCACCTAAGGAGAGATCTCCGTGTCCGCCAGTAGTTCTGCCTTCTATACAGTATCAAGCCATTCAGAGATGAGGTATTGTGTGATGTTGCTCCTCTTGATGTAGCTGATGTATTATTAGGCCAACCATACTTGTGGAGGCGACATGTTGTGTATGATTCTAGGCCTGGTGCTATTGTTATTATTTTTCTAAATAACTTGTACAGGATACCAGAAGTACTACCACCTCCTATCATCTCTTTGACTACTACAAAGCAATCTAGTAAGATTTTTTCCCAAACCAGGAAATTTATTTTCCTTAAAAATCGCTCACACGGAAAGAATAATATTGTGGCCACAACCTCGAAACAGGTCTCCTTTTCATGGCTGTAGTATATGCAAAAATTCATGGACGAATATGAGCCAGAGGTTCCTCTACATTGTTAGCACAAGCACTCCATTGATCTGACTCCCAACACACCACCCTCTGATGTTGCCATACATCCTGCAACTACACATACAAAATCCATGCATGTACTATCTAAGGCTGATAAAGAAACCAAATTTACTAAACACATCCAGCATGTCCACCCGCAGTTCGATGACATCTTGAACAAATCTAATACCTAGTTCAACAAAAATTGCCTCATCTCATGGACGATCTCAATGCAATGGGGACCATTGCTTCCTAAGGAGGGATGAATGATCTAGATGGACATTGGTGGCCACCCACCTATTCCATTTGGATGAGCACCATCAATTCTTGCAACCTTTCACATTCAACACAACTTACTATTTTTAATAGATTTTCGAGTCCTCCACTCCCGGAGCCATTTTGAGGCCTTAATGATCCAGGTGGATATTGGTGGCCACCCACCTATTCCATTTGAACCCCCAAATCAGTTCTTTTAGTTTTTAAGTTACAACACAACTAACTAATTTAGGAGTTTTCGGGCCCTAAACTTCCAGAGCCATTTTAAGGCCCTAAACAAGGTTTTTTAGGCATCATTTGTCCGGAAAATATGAATCTATTTCAAAATTGATATTTGTGGGAAAATTTTCATTCATCCAATTGGTATTTATAATGCTATATCATACGCATCAAATGAATATCGTATGCCGAAGTTACGTCCCCGAGAATTTGAAACACCAATTTACCCAAACGAGGCCCATAGTTTTCGCGCTTCATCTCCTAGGGTTAGGGTTTTGGACGTTTATAGTTATCCATTCTTTCTAAATAATAAATAGGCCCTTGAGCCTCATTTTAACTTAGTTCAGAGGCCAGTATCCATCACATCTCTTCTCATAGATAAGCTACCTGTGCCCTAGCTAGTTTATTTCCATTTTGTCTATAAGAAAATTTCAGTTCTTTGATATTAATGAAATCAAGTGTTATTTCCGCTGCATCTTTGTATTTATGGTTATATGTGTATTATTTTGCATTCGTGCATAAATTTGGATTATGGATAGAGCAAGGATCATGTAGGAGTTGCAGAGGAAACATCGACAGAGAAAGGTTTATAGTGGAGTTACAGATGAGAGGTTGGGAGGGCAAGGAATGCCAAAACAAAAGGAAGTTATGGTTTCGAGGAGGAGGTCATTACCCTAGAATGGGTACTGCAAAGATCTCATCCTTAGATCTTGCAACCCTAATATCCGATGGAAAACATCTGTGAAAGTGTCGCCCTGAAAAACCAAATCCCCATGCAAGTACAATACATCAAATCTAACTAATAAATTTTTAACTCCAAATGAGATTTAATAACCATGGATAAGATCAATAAACTGGTTCTCAATTATGCCATGTTGGTACCAAAGTCTAACACACTAATAATCGGTATCTCATGCATTAAAAAAGAGAAGCCTCAATCAAATGTAATCCAGCTAATTACAATGACTCGATATAACTCATTTTCTGAGGAGAAAACCAAGTTGTGGGATGACATGAATACCCGTAATATATGGTATAGGCAGAGATAGGATTAAATTCATTTTACATCCATAATCTGGTCTAAATTTAGGTAACAAAGGTTAAATTTAATTTTTCTTTTTGTATTTACTGTGTTGCATGTTACATGTACCTAGCATGGGAGTGACTTGTTTATCATCTATTGACCCGCCAACTTCACCTACCTGAAAATATGATCAAGAACGAAATTCAACAATCCTAGCTTGAGAATTCTCCAACAACATAAGCCATCTACCACCGAGAATATAGCTAAAAAACTTGAATGAACCACCGAGAATATAGCTACAAAACTTATGTTTTGAGTACACCATTGGGAGGGCTCTACGGTAAGTTGTAGTATAGTTATTTTTTGTCATGGAATGTTTTATGCTAGAAAAGGAGATTCGGTGATAAGGTTAGCATCTCTAGGATGAGCCAAAACAAATCCAAAACAAATTCTTGATGCTTCGATACAAACATGAAATTTCTTGTTCTAATTTGGATAAACCAAGATTGGTGTGCTTGCTAGATTTTCCTTTAGAAAGTTGAAGGGAACTCACATTCGTCACACCTTAAACCCTTCAAATTTATTCAAAAACTTATCTAGTGGTGTAATGATCATGGAACAGTTACAGATGTACCTGTGGTAATATCATATGTGGATAAGGGTTCACCTTAATTGCTTAGCACTCGTCAGCGAAGGAATATTCAAGGTTAAAATGAACTTGGTAGGATCAAAGCACACGCTTTGCAAAATGCCCCTCTTGATCGTAATTGTAGCAACACATCATAGTCATGCCTCGTCTTCTACCGCCCATTGTTCCTCCACTTCCTTGTACTCAAGGAGCTTAATTGATCCTATACAAAAAATTATCCAATCATTTAGCGAGGGTGTCTAATGTTCTACATTGATCGGTATGGTGAGTTGGCAAAACACAAAACTATAGTTCTTTAATATTATGTGTAATTTTTTTCAAAATAAATTAGATATTATTTTTTACGTGATAGTTGAGATTTTCAGATTTTGTGTTTATTATTAAAATATTAATCTTGATACCAATTATCCTTCATCTACCTACTTTCGCACAAGTTCTCCTAGCCAGAAATAATTAATTTTCTCTTTTATATATATATATATATATATATATATATAGAGGATCACAACGTTTTTTTCAATTAGTGGACAAAAGAAGTGTACTCTTTTGAAAAGACGTCTAAAAAAATTACAAGTGAAAAATTGTGAATGGTGACATCTTTTTTTCTCATTAAATATTTTCTTTCAACCAAACTAAATCACTTGATGTTTCATCCAATTAAATATTACATTTTAAGTGAATCTAATAAGAGGAATGGTAGCAAAAACGTAATTGCTGAACTCCTTTCTCACAAATATTATTTCCCACTTCAAAAAAAAATATTTCATCATAAATATTATTTCACACTTACCATTGTGCCAAAATGCTTCCTCACGAATATAATTCCACTCTTTATTTTATGTGTTATTTATATAAATAAAAAGAGATTTTTCATAGGGACATTAGAGAAATTTAGATTAAACTTTTGTAAATGTTAGGTTAAATTAAATGAGTTAATTTTTTTGTAAATGTTAAATATGCTAAATGTTAAGCAGTATACATGTTACATTTACATTTAAATTTTTACTTGAGATGTACCCCCATAAATGTTACATGTTCAGCTTAAATCTACATTTCAATTTTCATTCCATTTTCATTCCCTGATTCCCCATATGTTAAATGTTTGTTTGGTGTTTACATTCATGTTTACTTTTTATGAGATAAACCTATACATTATTTAAATATTTACTAGTTACATGTTTTTGGTTTTATGTGAGATCTATCTAATACGTGTTAAGTATTTTAAGGTTTACATGTCTGTTAGGTCTAAGTTTACATGTTTATGTTTACATGTGTTTACGAGTTTACATGAGATATATCCCCCATACATGTTAAATGTTTAGGTTTTCATGTTTAAGGGTTTATGTTTAAGCTACATGTTTACCTCTTTACTTGAGATCTACCCCCATACATGTTAAATGTTTACGGGTTTACATGTTTACTATTACATGTTTATGGTTACATATTTATAAATACATGTTTATGGGTACCCTAATACATGTTAAATGTTTACAAGTTTACATGTTTACTTTTACATGTGTATGGGTTTACATGAGATCTACCCCATACAAGTTAGATGTTTAGGTTTACATGTTTACTATAAATATGTTTAAGTTACATGTTTAAGTTTAAATTTTTTTACCCCATACTCCGTTAAATGTTAAACACAAGCATAGTCCAATATTGTTTAATATTTTCCGATGTATGTAAGAAAACTTACTTTTCCTATGTATGCAAGAAAACACCTTTTTTAAGTATTAAAAATATGAATAGATTTTTTTTAAAATGGTTTATTTATGATATTTTTAAACCTTCAAAGGCTGATAAGACTTAAAAAGTTGATAAGATTTATGGCATGGATTAATTGTTACGCTCTTAACACACACACACAGATATATATATATATACAACCATAGAAAATCACTTGATTTTTTTACTAATTAAATATTTCCATTTTACTGAACCAAATTTGGTGTGGATTTAAAAGTGGGAAAACACAACTTAAGTAACAAAGTTCTTTAAATTAATTTAAATCTAAGTATTTTGGGGTTGCTATTTAATTTTATGTGCATATTTTTTCAAAATAAATTAGATATTAATTTCTAAGTAATAGTTGAGATTTTGAGATTTTGTGTGTATTATTAAAATTTTGAACTTAACACAAATTATCCTTGATCCACACACTGTAACACAAGTTCTCCCATTAAAAAATAATTCGTTTCCTAATTTATTTTCTGTGTGGTAAGGGAATTTGTGGCAATGATAATGTACCTAGCATGGGAGTGACGTGTTTATCATTTATTGACCCCCCAACTTCACCGTACTCTACCAAAGAAAGATGATCAGGACCCACATTCAACTTTCTTGACTTGACAATTACTTTAAATTTGAACTCATGTAACAAAAATATCCATCTGCAAATTCTTTCTAAGAACAATTTTGTTAACTAGGTACTTTAGGGCAAAATGATCAATAAAAAAACTTGAATGGGCCATCGAGAAGTGGCGAAAAAACTTATGTTATGAGTAAACCATTGTGAGGGCTTCACTCTTAGTTGTGATATATTTATTTTCTATCATGGAAAGTTTTATGTTGGAAAAGTAGATTGGATGATCAAGGCTACCATCTGTAAGATGAGTCCAAATAACTCCAAAATCAATTATTTGTGCTTCGATACAGACATGAAATTTCTTGTTCCAATTTGGATAAACCAATATTGGTGGGTTTTGAACCTTTTCCTTTAGTGCAGTGAAGGAAACTTCACATTTGACACACTAGGTAAACCCTTCAAATTTATTCATAAACTTTTCTAGCATTGTAATGATAGAGGAATAGTTGTGGATGAACCTGTGGTAATATCATGTGTGGCTCACAGTTGGCCTCGAGTACTTAAAAATCGTCACTGAAGGCATATTCAAGGATACAACGACCTTGGTAAGACCAAAGCACACCCCATGTGACATGCCCCTTTTGATCGCAATTGTAGCAATGGATCAAAGTAGTTCCTCGTCTGATACTAGCCATTGTTCATCCACATCCTCACCCTCAAGGATCTTAATTGATCCTTACATATGAATAATTATCCAATCGATAAACGATAATGTCTAATTCTCTACATTGATCGGTATGGTGAGTCGGAGAACAAAAAAAATAATAAAAAACATTGGTTGGAACATTTGAATACTTTTTTGAAATTGGAAAAATACAAGGGAGATGTTCGTAAGTCCTGCATATTTCACATTATACATTTTTGGTTTGTAATATGTTGATTAGCAAAGGAATGAAATTATGTGCACTGTCTATATATATCTTGTGTACCAACCTGCATATCCCCAATGATAGGAAAACAAGTGAAAGGCCCCGCAAGTATCGAGAGAGTGCTTGGGTGTTGTACTCTTGGGCACTCCATGGCATGATGCCCCTCAATATAGTAGTTGGTACACCATATGTGTTGAGATAATGTCATCCCAAGTACATATCCCTTATATTCTTTGTCAAATCAACGATTTAATGCTACAGTACTATGAGAGTGGGGTCATTGCCAATTTTTCCTCTTCAATTTTCATCTCAGTATCCTTCCATAGCCTTAATTCGAGTTGCCTATTATAGGGTGTCTTCCAGAGTATCACACTTTTGTTTAGTGGTTGTCATCCAAGAAAGTTGAAATGAAACTTTGATGAACCAATCTTGCTTATGATTGGGGTCGATAGGGTAGCTCAGCTTAAAATCATCATCCTTAAATCCTTAAATCATTTTGCAGGAAGGTTGCACTTTCCTCTACTTGATTTCCCATAGTTCACATAGCCCCTACTAATCAGTCTTACGTGGTTTAAAATCTTGAAAAAACTCCCTCCAGACTTTGTCTACATCTAATTTTGCTACAATATGCACAACTTGATTAACCATCTCAGTGCTTTATCTCAAACAATAGTCTAAAATTTAATGCGGTTTTTATCAATTAGAGTTTAGCAAGAGCTCCATATGTTATCACACATGTACTAATGTTGTTCAACATCCTCATACCCTTTCCCAAAGAATTCATAATATCAAGTATAGGATCCTACCATGTTGCCGACAATCCACAGTTTACCTGGTTGAATGAGTATGAATCATTGTGAAACTGTTTGGGATGATTCTTGGAGACCCAAACTACAATTACTATTTATACCACTAGAGGACCTCTATAATATTAATTATCATAGATAAAACCTAACCTAAGTTATATCGAGTCATTGTAATTAGTGGACAAAAGAAGTGTACTCTTTTGAAAAGACGTCTAAAAAAAGACAATTACAATGACTCGATATAAATTAGGTTTTATATATGATAATTACAATGATCCTAGAAGTGTACTATTTTGAAAAGACGTCACAACGTTTTTTTCAATTAGTGGAAAAAAGAAGTGTACTCTTTTGAAAATACGTCTAAAAAAATTACAAGTGAAAAATTGTGAATGGTGACATCTTTTTTTTTCATTAAATATTTTCTTTCAACCAAACTAAATCACTTGATGTTTCATCCAATTCAATACTACATTTTAAGTGAACTAAATCAGAGGAATGGTAGGAAAACATAATTGCTGAACTCCTTTCTCACAAATATTATTTCCCACTTCAAACAAAAATATTTCATTATAAATATTATTTCACACTTACGATTGTGCCAAAATGCTTCCTCGCGAATAGAATTCCACACCTTTTTTTATGTGTTATTTATATAAATAGAAAGAGAAGTGATTTTTCATTAGGGACATTAGAAAAACTTAGATTAAAATTTTTGTAAATGTTAGGTTAAATTAAATAGCTTAATTTTTTTGTAAATGTTAAATATGCTAAATGTTAAACATTACATGTTTATGTTTACGTTTAAATTTTTACTTGAGATGTACCCCCATAAATATTACATGTTTAAGCTTAAATCTAAATTTAAATTTCCATTTCCATTTCCATTTACAGTTACCCCATATATGTTAAATGTTTACATTTGTGTTTACATTCATGTTTACTTTTTTACTTGAGATATACCCCCATACATGTTAAATATTTACTAGTTTACATGTTTATGGTTTACGTGAGATCTATCTAATACATGTTAAATTTTTACAGGTTTACATGTCTAAGTTTACATGTCTATGTTTACATGTGTTTACGAGTTTACATGAGATATATCCCCCATACATGTTAAATGTTTATGGGTTTACATGTTTACTATTACATGTTTACGGGTACCCTAATACATGTTAAATGTTTACAAGTTTACATGTTTACTTTTACATGTCTATGGGTTTACATGAGATCTACCCCATACAAGTTAGATGTTTAGGTTTACATGTTTATTGGTTTATATGTTTAAGTTACATGTTTATGGGTTTACATGTTTAAGTTTAAATTTTTTTACCCCATACTCCGTTAAATGTTAAACACAAGCATAGTCCAATATTGTTAATATTTTCCTATGTATGTAAGAAAACTTATTTTTCCTATGTATGCAAGAAAACACCCTTTTTAAGTACTAACAATATTAATAGATTTTTTCTTAAATGGTTCATTTATGATATTTTTAAACCTTAAAAGGTTGATAAGATTTATGGCATGGATTAATTTTTACACTCTTAACACACACACAGATATATATATATATATATATATATATATATACAACCAAATAAAATCACTTGATTTTTTTACTAATTAAATATTTTCATTTTACTGAACCAAATTTGGTGTGGCTTTAAAAGTGGGAAAACACAACTTAAGTAACAAAGTTCTTTAAATTAATTTAAATCTAAGTATTTTGGGGTTGATATTTAATTTTATGTGCATATTTTTTCAAAATAAATTAGATATTAATTTCTAAGTAATAGTTGAGATTTTGAGATTTTGTGTGTATTATTAAAATTTTGAACTTAACACAAATTATCCTTGATCCACACACTGTAACACAAGTTCTCCCATTAAAAAATAACTCATTTCCTGATTTATTTTTTGTGTGGTAAGGGAATTTGTGGAAATGATAATGTACCTAGGATGGGAGTGACGTGTTTATCATTTATTGACCCCCCAAATTCACCCTATTCTACCTGAGAAAGATGATCAAGACCCACATTCAACTTTCTTGACTTGACAATTACTTTAAATTCGAACTCATAGAACAAAAATATCCATCTGCAAATTCTTCCTTAGAAGAACAATTTTGTTAACTAGGTACTTTAGGGCAGAATGATCAATAAAAAAACTTGAATGGGCCATCGAGAAGTAGCGACAAAACTTAAGTTATGAGTACACCATTGTGAGGGCTTCACTCTTAGTTGTGATATATTTATTTTCTATCATGGAAATTTTTATGTTGGAAAAGTAGATTGGATGGTCAAGGCTACCGTCTGTAGGATGAGTCAAAATAACTCCAAAATAAATTATTTGTGCTTTGATACAGACATGAAATTTCTTGTTCCAATTTGGATAAACCAAGATTGGTGGGTTTTAAACCTTTTCCTTTAGCGCAGTGAAGGCAACTTCACATTTGACACACTAGGTAAACCCTTCAAATTTATTCATAAAAATTTCTAGCATTGTAATGATAGAGGAATAGTTGTGGATGAACCTGTGGTAATATCGTGTGTGGCTCACAGTTGGCCTCGGGTACTTAAAAATCGTCAATGAAGGCATATTCAAGGCTGCAACGACCTTGGTAAGACAAAAGCGCACCCCATGTGACGTGCCCCTTTTGATCGCAATTGTAGCAATGGATCAGAGTAGTTCCTCGTCTGATACTAGCCATGGTTCCTCCACCTCCTCACCCTCGAGGAGCTTAATTTATCCTTACATATGAAGAATGATCCAATCGATAAATGATAATGTCTAATTCTCTACATTTATCGGTATGGTGAGCTGGCGAACAAAAAAAACAATAAAAAAATTGGTTAGAACATTTCAATACTTTTTTGAAATTGGAAAAATACAAGGGAGATGTTTGTAAGTCCTTCATATTTCACATTATAAATTTTCAGTTTGTAATCTGTTGACTAGAAAAGGAATGAAATTATGTGCACTGTCTATATATATCTTTTGTACCAACCTACATATCCCCAATGATAGGAAAAAGAGTGAAAGGCCCCGCAAGTATTGAGAGAGTGCTTTGGTGTTGTACTCTTGGGCACTCCATGGCATGATGCCCCTCAATCTGGTAGTTGGTACACCATATGTGTTGAGATAATTTCGTCCCAAGTACATATCCCTTAGATTCTTTGTCAAATCAACGATTTAATGTTACAGTACTATGACAGTGGGGTCATCGCCAATTGTTCCTCTTCGATTTTCATCTCAGTATCCTTCCATAGCCTTAATTCGAGTTGCCTATTCTAGGGTGTCTTGCAGAGTATTAGACTTTTGTTTAGTGGGTGTCATCCAAGTAAGTTGAAATAAAACTTTGATGAACCAATCTTGCTTATGATTGGGGTTGATAGGGTAGCTCAACTTAGAAAAATCATCCTTAAATCCTTACATCATATTGTAGGAAGGTTGCACTTTCGTCTACTTGATTTCCTATAGTTCACAGAGCCCCTACTAATCAGTCTTACATGGTTTAAAATATTGAAAAAACTCCCTCTAGACTTTGTCTACATCTAATTTTGCTACAATATGCACAACTTGATGAACCATCTCAGTGCTCTATCTCAAACAATAGTCTAAAATTTAATAAGCTTTGTATCAATTAGAGTTTAGCAAGAACTCCATATGTTCTCACACATGTACTAATGTTGTTCGAAATCCTCATACCCTTTCCCAAAGAATTCATAATATCAAGTATAGGATCCTACCATGTTGCCGACAATCCACAGTTTACCTGGTTGAATGAGTATGAATCATTGTGAAATTGGCTAGGATGATTCTTGGAGACCCAAACTACAATTACTATTTAGACCACTAGAGGACCTCTATAATATTATTTATCATAGATAAAACCTAACCAAGGTTGTGATATAGTACCAGGAGAAGGTTGATGGAGGTACTAGCAAAAAAATTGGGCAATGAATTACTACTCACGGGAGAAACATCTCAGAAAATAATATTATCATAGTGAAGTGCATGTCATCAACTAGGACCTCCTCGAGACCTGTATGGCATAATCTATGTTTCGTTCCCATATGTGGTGGTGGATTAAAACCTCTATTTCTTTTCATCATATCCCTAACTTGAATATGGCCTCAACCTTATAAAAGGATTGATTTCCCTCTATAGCAAACTCAATGGTATACCCCTCTAGATTGGTTTGCACGAAAAATTCAACACCTCGCATTAGGTCTATATTAATCCGATGTAATTCAACAAGATAATTCATGGGGTAGGTATGAGAAGATCAACTCTAGATGCTAGCATTGTCTTTTATTTGTAGACTTAACAACTAATTTTAAAGTTCCTTTGGAAAATTGCTTGAGAATATCGCATACTACTTGCTCCCAAAATATTGAGAGGACTCACAAAAAGGAACTATACTAATAGGAACTTGTTTAATTTTTTAACGAGGTTTACATAGTAAAAGGAACTATCCTCATGGAACCTTGTTTTATTTTTTAACGAGGCTGACACAGTAAAAGAACTAGCCTCAAGAAGACATGTTTCATTTTTTAATGAGGTTGACAGAGTTAAAGGAACTCTCTTGATGACCTGATTCATTTTTTAACGAGGTTTACACAGTAAAATAAGTATCCTCGTAATGAATTGATTCATCTTTTAATGAGGTTGACACAGTAAAAGAAACTATCTTCATAGATCCTTGTTTCATTTTTAGCAAGGTTGACATAGGAAAAGAACCATCTTCATGACGAACTGATTCATTTTTTAATGAGGTTGACACAATAAAAGGAAATATTCTCATAAGGACCTTAATCATGGCTTCCAACTGGAAGAAACAAATGCTAAGTGACACACCTCGATCATGGTTTCGAAGAGGTATTCATCAGATGGAAGAATAGTTCTCTGAAAGGAACCCATGTCAAGGGACTCAATAAGGATAAGGAAATCATGTTCAAATACCCCCATAGGTTTCACCATCTCAATTACTGGATATAACTCAAAGCAAGTTGAGCAAATAGAGAGAGGCTCACTTACATCCATAACTAAAAACATGGGCCTAGTTTCCATATAATTAACCCGTGGTGGGGTAGATAGCACTTTCGTATAAGGAAAATATAGGAGTGTCAGCTATTTGGTAGTCGAATTAAGAATAATGAATTAAATATGGTCAACAGCCACAATTTTTCCATTGTGAGGGAAAGCCATCACGCAAAAGAGTGTCGATACGAAAAATTTCATTTCATAGACATAGTCTCGTCCAAGGAGAAAATTGAAATCCAAGGGGCCTCAAACAACCATAATATCAACAGAGATAGATTTACCCTCCAAGGTAATATGATACTTAGTAAGGATCCCTAAAGCCTCACTAATGGTTATGTTAAAAGCTGACATATTGTTTGTAACGGCCACAAGCTAAGGGGAACCCAAAGCTTGCGAAGTAGTTGAGGATAAAATACAAATAGAAACATCTTCATCTACATTGGTGTGATGCATATTCTTACCATAAAAATTCACACTGATTTGGAAAGCGCTGGAATAAGGAAGACGAGTTAATGCCAGTCTATTCCAATCAAAGGAAAATACCTCATTACTTGGAGGGGGTTCTATAGAAATAGGTGAAATGCCCCGTAGCGTAGAATAATATGATGTAACAAGAAGAACCTGACTGGTATGAACCTCAATCTCTACAAGGAGAGTGGGATCGACCATATGTGAAATCAAGTTAACCACTTGATCATCTAATGTATCATCAACCTCAGTGATATGATTCTCGCTCTTCAATGGAAAATTCGGATTGACTGTACTTTAAATTTTATTAATCACTTCGTCGATTGACGGTAGGCTAGAGGAAATGTTAAGGTAACTAGTCGGAAATTTTTGCTGTGGAAAAGTAAGGTTTTCCAACAATTTTGAGGCTTCATCCATGTTAGGGAAAATGTGAGTTTGATGACTTTGTTTTCATAACCTACAAGGAAACATAGCTTTACCCTCTTTCCCAGCTAGTTGATGGATCAAAAATAAGTTGATAGGATTTTTCTGACCATACTTCCAAGACCTTAGGAATACTAGGAAAATTCATAAGTAAGTGGTCACCCTTAGAAATATTGCAAGGGTATTTGTGTTTAGGATGTATCTTGGAGATATCCTCAACACTACCAACACTTACAAACATGGCCAGTATTTTGACTTCTTTCTTACATTTCTTCTTCTTATTTTTCCCTTTCTTCTTCTTCTTAGCCACATGGTTACTAGCATCAAGGCTTTTACCAAGTGGGGAACAACAAAGGGAGGAATACATGTTGGGTGAAGAAGGTAAAGAGTCAACATGAGGTTGATTATGTTGAGATGGTGAACTCTGTTGAGGTGAAGCATCTGGTTGAGGTGGAACAATTTCAGTACTCGAGGCTAACGAAGTTAAAAACAACCATACCGGTAAACCTATGGTGAATCGAGGTAATGACAATGTAGCCATATAAGGAGGACCAACATTTCCAAAGGAAGGAAAATTAATAGTATTCTCATTAGGAGGGGTTCCTTGGTTAGTAAATTCTCGAACTGTTGCTATTAGATTCAACTTTAGTGAATTTTATTAACAATTTAAAAATATTAACAATTTAAATTCACAATCCACTCCTAAGGTATATAAATAATAAAAACAAACAAATGAACACACGCTATCAAATATAGGAGTCAAACCAAACACAAAGAGTATGTTTCCACAATAAAACCACTAGTTGGTGATGAAATCCAACGTCGCGGAAATTAATGTGGAAAATTGGATGTTGGAACAGTTACCCTAACAACCTGCTTAATGAAACATTCTAGTGCAAGTAACTTCACTATGCCATCTCAAAGTGAAGACTACCCTCCAAATAGTCAAGGTGAGTCTAGTAAATCTCTACTCCAAGTACAATGGGACCTTCCCTCCATCGTCACCTTGGGAAAAATCCTAAATCTTATGGCCACTAAGGTCACCAACTGAGAAAATTGTACCTGAGGGAAGTGTCTATGATCCAATATACACGCAAGGGAATTGTATCAAAGCTTAATCGCCTTGAAAACTCCTCATCATGGTAAATTTGAGGTTTACTAACAAGCGACCCCGGGCTCCTCGACAATGATTAACCTGAGGTTTACCGTTTGTATTACGTCCACATATTATATCTTCACCGATCAAGTATGTAAGATTACCTCAGTGGGTCTGACACAACCTCGTGCTTGACTCTTTCAAGAAGAGATTCCTAGAGCACAATTGCAACAATTGGGTTTTTCCCTACCGCAAGATATTACTTGTTTGTTTTATCTTCTTTGGAAAGTTAATTACAACCTATAACAAATCATTAATCCTGAACTATATTGGTGGAAAGAGTAATAGCAAATGTAAAAATTTCTACATGAATTTTATTTAGCATTGTATTATTTTGGCTATTTTTTACTTAAAGGGGAAATGGATATGAAACCAGTGGTGTTATGACCTAAAAAAAAACTGAATGCAAACAAATATGATAATGTAATTTTTTCACTTCGATGTATCCTAACTAAATTAAGGAGATAGTTTCCATTCACTTCCAATGCAAAAGTTGATAAATAAGAGAAAATATAACAAATTCTCTAATGCACTAATTTGAACAAGAAAAACTTTAATGCTAATCAATTCAAAACAATTTTTTATTTTTATGTTTTAAAACAAGCATAAAAACATGTAAATTCAAATGGGGGCTATCTTTCAATGAGAGACACTATATTTCAATCAATAAAATAACTCTTTACAACAAGCATAAATGAATGTATGGTGAGATACACTAAAATAAAAGAGATCCACACAACCAATTCCATAAGTGAAAGACCCTTCTTCGATAGATCAACAAACCAACACAAACTCAAAAACCAAAAAATGTAAAGATAAGTGATTTGTCTTAAAAAGATAATCAAAGAAACTGATCTAAATCTACGGTTGAATTTTTCATAATGTAAACTATGCAACGTAATCTATGCATAATTCACTTGAAAAATATGCAAATGTAATTTATGCACATTTTTCATTCATCTTTTGAAAGAATAATTCTAGCTATGAAAATGTAATCTATGAAAGAGAATTCTCAAACACAAGATGATTCCAAATCAGTGAAATAATAAGAAGACTATTTTCCTTCACTAATGTAATATAAGGAACCAATCAAGTGTAAGAAAAGAAATTTGGGTGAGAATTCCAAATGTAAAAAATAATAACACTCAAAGGAAATTAACACTCAGAAACAATTTTGCAAAGACGAAAGGAAACAGATGCAAAAATTGTTAAGAAATGAGACAAACTTATTAGTAATTACCAAAGGAAATCAAATTCAGAATTTCTCAAAAAGGAAAATTCAAACAACCCACTCAACTTAACAGATACTTAATGAGTCTGTAAACAAGCTAACATGATCATAAAAACCAAAAATATGGGCTTAAAATAGAGAAATATTATCTTTTTCAAAAAAAAAATTACAGGATTGTGCAGGTAAAAAATAGAGTTCATTGTGAATGCACACTATTTCTAAAGAAAAAATGCGCAGATCTTTGCTCTGTATCTGAACAAAATAAAAAAAAAGTTTCAAACCAAAATTTTCAATTCTTAAAAGGGTTTAAAGGCATCAAAGGTTACAAAAGGAAACAAAGAAGAACTCGGTCCCTAGTATGATCGCCAATTTGTTACCCATATTAATCCCTCTTGCGGACAAGAGTGATCTCACTAGAATCCCATAGGAAAACTAGAAAAAAATAGACAAAACAATGTCACTTTCCTTAGCCTATAACTCAAACATGAAACATGTAGTATGCAAAAGATCATTTACCTATTAACAAAGTTCTTGTATAATCCCTTTCAACGCTTTACATAATGAGCTTTTCCTCAATGTTTTACATTCTCTCCAAATGCTTTCCAAAACTTCTCCATGACACGAAAAAAGAGATATGCATAGACAAAAACATTCAAAGGGATAAAAGAATCTTGCATATAAAATAAAAATTAAATGAAATCCTTAGTCTACAATACAACATATAAATGAATAAATAATCGGTTATAAACTATGTGACTGATCAAGGAATCGCACAAATAACAACAAAAATAGACACAATTAGGAAAGAACAATTATTTTCTACTAAAATAAAAAAGGAAAATAAGGTTACAAGTTGGTTCCTTGATGTCACAGGGCTCTTCTAATGGTCTCCTTAACTTCCCTTGATAACAAGCTCTTCAGACCCAAAACCAACAACATGAGTTTACCAATCCAAGTCTCTTAAAAGTATATCATTCCTTTAATCCTATGCTAAATTTAGAAGGAGGATGAGGAGGTCTAGTTCAACTTCTCAACGAATATTATCCTTAATAAAAGGAGTTTACTTCCATATACAAAGGGATGAGGTGCAGGTATGTAGCGCTTAGAGGCTTCTTATTTTGGATAAGATTCCTCAACCAAAGTTTCTAGAACTTAATTTCTTATTTTTACCTGCATGAACGGACCTGTGCACTTTTTGTTCAGGAAAACTGCATATATCTAAGAAGTTTTTGTTCAGAAAAATTGCGCATGCATGGGTTTTTCCTGGGGAAATTGCGCAGGTGCTCAAAAATGGTCTTTAAATAGTCGAAACCAAAATTCCTTTTGTCCCTCGTATTATTTTGCTTCAATCTTTATATGGGATTCACTTGAGACACCCCATCGGATGGTGAGATATCCGAATTGAAAGTTGTGGTGAAAATTTTTAGTGTAACAAACACGTATTACATTGGTTGTTCTATAGTATTTTACGAGGTGCATCAAATATATTTATTGCTTCACTAGTTACTATGGCACCTTCTCGTTTTTTGTGACCTCTTCACTTGACAGTTTAATGACCTGTCATCCTACAGTCACTACCCAATATTGTTCATATTTTCCTATGTATGTAGGAAAACTTATTTTTCCTATGGACGTAAGAAAACACCTTTTTGGAGTATTAACAATATTAATAGATTTTTTTTAAATGGTTTATTTATGATATTTTTAAACCTTAAAAGGTTGATAACACTTAAAAAGTTAATAAGATTTATGATATGGATTAATTGTTATGATCTTAACACACACAGACATATATATATATATATATATATAACCAAATAAAATCACTTGATTTTTTGACTAATTAAATATTTTCATTTTACTGAACTGAAGTTGGTGTGCATTTAAAAGTGGGAAAACACAACTTAAGTAAAAAATTTCTTTAAATTAATTTAAATATAAGTATTTTGGGGTTGTTCTTTAATCTTATGTGCATATTTTTTCAGAATAAATTAGATATTAATTTCTAAGTAATAGTTGAAATTTTGAGATTTTGTGTGTATTATTAAAATTTTGAACTTAATACAAACTATCCTTGATCCACACATTCTAACAAAAGTTCTCCCAGTAAAAAAGAATTCATTTCTTGATTTATTTTTTGTGTGGTAAGGGAATTTTTGGAAATGATAATGTACCTAGCATGGGAGTGATGTGTTTATCATTTATTGACCCCCCAACTTCACCCTATTCTACTTGAGAAAGATGATCAAGACCCACATTCAACTTTCTTGACTTGACAATTACTTTAAATTTGAACTCGTAGAACAAAAATATTCATCTGCAAATTCTTTCTTAGAAGCACAATTGTGTTAAATAGGTACTTTTGGGGTAGAATGATCAGTAAAAAAACTTGAATGGGCCATTGAGAAGTAGTGGAAAATCTTATTTTATGAGTACACCATTGTGAGGGCTTCACTCTTAGTTGTGATATATTTCTTTTCTATCATGGAAAGTTTTATGTTGGAAAAGTAGATTGGGTGATCAAGGCTACCGTCTTTGGGATGAGTCAAAACAAATCCAAAATCAATTCTTGGTGCTTCGATAGAAACATGAAATTTCTTGTTCCAATTTGGATAAACCAAGATCGGTGTATTTTACACCTTTTCCTTTAGCATAGTGAAGGCAACTTCACATTTTACACACTAGGTAAACCCTTCAAATTTATTCATAAACTTTTCTCGTGCTGTAATGATAGAGGAATATTTTTGGATGAACCTGTGGTAATATCGTGTGTGGCTCACAGTTAGCCTGAGGTGCTTAAAAATCATCACTGAAGGCATATTAAAGGCTACAAAGACCTTGGTAAGATCAAAGCACACCCTATGCGACATGCCCCTTTTGATAGCAATTTTAGCAATGGATCAGAGTAGTTCCTCGTCTAATAGCAGCCATTGTTCCTCCACCTCCTCACCCTCGAGGCGCTTAATTGATCCTTACATATGAAGAATGATCCAATCGATAAAAGATAATTTCTAATTCTCTACACTGATTGGTATGCTGATCTGGGGAACAACAAAAATAATAAAAAAAATTGCTTGGAACATTTGAATTCTTTTTTTAAATTAAAAAAATACAAGGGAGATGTTCGTAAGTCCCGCATATTTCACATTATACATTTTGGGTTTGTAATCTATTGATTAGAAAAGGAATGAAATTATGTGCACCATCTATATATATCTTGTGTACCAACCTGCATATCCCTAATTATAGGAAAACAAGTGGAAGGCTCCACAAGTATGGAGAGAGTTCTTGGGCGCTGTAGTCCTAGGAACTCCATGGCATGATGCCCATCAATATAGTAGTTGGTACACCATATATGTGGATATAATGTCGTCCCAAGTACATATCCCTTATATTATTTGTCAAATCAATGATTTAATGCTACAATACTATGAGAGTGGGGTCATCAGCAATTTTTCCTCTTCGATGTTCATCTTAGTATCCTTCCATAGCCTTAGTTAGAGTTGCCTATTCTAGGGTGTGTTATAGAGTATCACACTTCTGTTTAGTGGGTGTCATCCATGTAAGTTGAAATAACACTTTCATGAACCAATCTTGCTCATAATTGGGGTCAATAGGGTAGCTCAACTTAAAAACACCATCCTTAAATCCTTGCATCATCTTGCAGGAAGGTTGCACTTTCCTCTACTTGATTTCCCATAGTTCACATAGCCCCTGCTAATCAGTCTTACGTGGTTTAAAATATTGAACGAACTCCCACCAGACTTTGTATACATTGAATTTTGCTACAATATGCACAACTTTATGAACCATCTCAGTGCTCTATCTCAAACAATAGTCTAAAATTTAATAAGGTTTTTATCAATTAGATTTTAGCAAGCACTCCATATATTCTCAGACATATACTAATGTTGTTCGACATCCTCATACCCTTTACCTACCATGTTGCCGACAATCCACAGTTTACCTGGTTGAATGAGTATGAATCATTGTGAAATTGGTCAAGATGATTCTTGGAGACCCAAACTACAATTACTATTTATACCACTATAGGACCTCTATAACATTAATTAGGATAGATAAAACCTAACCAAGGTTGTGATATAGTACCAGGGGAAGGTTGGGGGAGGTACTACCAAAACATTTGGGCAATGAATTACTACTCACGGGAAAAACATCTCAGAAAAAAATATTATCACCGTGAAGTGCATGTCATCAACTAGGACCTCCTCGAGACCTGTAGGGCACAATACATGTGTCATTCCCATATGTGGTGGTGGATTAAAACCTCTATTAACGTGGTAGTCATGACATTTCATATTGCACTGGGTTTCACTTTAGTTTAATCCCCATCCATCTGCGACTTCAACTAACCTTTCTCTCCTTCCTATAATTCAAGACTACTTAACATTTCTCCTTCTTGGTGTAGCTCTGTTTGTCGTATATGGATGTCCTCCAAAGCTTCTTTCTCCAATTCATCATTTATCCACACTCTCCTTTGTACTCCTAGATCTCTAGCCTCCCAAATTCATCCACATCCATCTATACAATATTTGTGTAGCTCTCAGCCACGTATAATTCCTCCCTTGAGGTCATGCCCCCTATACAAGGGCTTTAAGATACCATTGGTGGCCCCTGGAACACCAGAAAGTTCTCTTCTACCATTAAAACTTTAATCCACAACAGGATATCCTTCAACGATTTTTATCGTAGCCCTAACTTGAATACAGCCTCAACCTTATAAAAGGACTGATGGCCCTCTATAAAAAACTCAGTTGTATACCCCTCTAGATTGGTTTGAACCAAAAATTCAACACCTCACATTAGGTCTATATTAATCTGATGTAATTCAACAAGATCATTCATGGTGCAGGTATGAGAAGATCAACTCTAGATTCTAGCATTGTCTTTTATTTGTATACTTAACAACTAATTGTAAAGTTCCTTTGGGAAATTTCTTGAGAATATCGCATACTGCTCGCTCCAAAGATATCGAGAGGACTCACACAAAGGAACTATCCTAATAGGAACTTGTTTAACTTTTTAACGAGGTTGACATAGTAAAAGGAAGTATGCTCATGGAAACTTGTTTAATTTTTTAATGAGGCTGACACGGTAAAAGAACTAGCCTCAAGAAGACATGTTTCATTTTTTAATGAGGTTGACAGAGTTAAAGGAACTCTCCTCATGACCTGATTAATTTTTTAACGAGGTTTACACAGTAAAATAACTATCCTCATAATGAATTGATTCATCTTTTAACGAGGTTGATACAGTAAAAGAAACTATCCTCATGGATCCTTGTTTCACTTTTTAGCAAGGTTGACATAGTAAAAGAACCTTCTGCATGATGAACTGATTCATTTTTTAACGAGGTTGGAACAATAAAAGGAAATATTCTCATAAGGACCTTGACCATGGCTTCCAACTGGAAGAAACAAATGCTAAGGGACACACCTTGATCATGGTTTCCAAGAGGTATTCTTCAGATGGAAGAATAGTTCTCTCGAAGGAACCCATGTGAAGGGACTCAATAAGGATAAGGACATTGTGTTCAAATACCCACATAGGGTTCACCATATCAGTTACTGGATATATCTCAAAGCAAGTCGATCAAATAGAGAGAGGCTCGCTTACATCTGTAACTAAAAACATGGGACTAGATTCCACATAATTAACCCGTGGTGGGGTAGATAACACTTCGGTATAAGGAAAATATAGGGGTGTCAGATGTTTGGTATTTGAATTAAGAATAACGAATGAAATATGGTCAACATCCACAATGTTTCCATTGTGAGGGAAATCCATCACGCAAAAGAGTGTTGATATGAAAAATTTCATTACATAGACATAGTCTCGCCCAAGGAGAAAATTGAAATCCAAGGGGCCTTAAACAACCATAAGATCAATAGAGACAGTTTTAACTTCCAAGGTAATACGATACTTAGGAAGGATCCCTAAAGCCTCACTAATGGTTATGTTAAAAGCTGACATATTCTATGTAACAGGCGCAAGCTAAGGGGAACCCAAAGCTTGCGAAGTAGTTGAGGATAAAATACAAACAGAAGCACCTTCATCTACATTCGTGTGATGCACATTCTTACCATAAAAATTCATAATTATTTGGAAAGGGATGGAATAAGGAAGACGAGTTTATGTCAGTCTATTCCAATAAAAGGAAAAAACCTCATTACTTGGAGGGGGTTCTATAGAAATAGGTGAAATACCCCGTGGCGTAGAAGAGTTTGATGTAACAAGAAGAACCTGAGTGGTATGAACCTCACTCTCTACAAGGAGAGTGGGATCGACCATATGTGAAATCAAGTTAACCACTTCATTAACTAATGGATCATCAACCTTAGTGATATGAGTCTCACTCTCCAATGGAAAAGTGGGATTGACTTTACTTTGAATTATATTAATCACTTCATCGATTGACGGTAGGTTGGGAGAAATGTTATGGTAACTAGTTGGAAATTTTTGCTGTGGAAAAGTAAGGTTTTCCAACAATTTTTAGGCTTCATCCATGTTAGGGAAAATGTGAGTTTTATGACTTTTTTTTCATAACCTACAAGGAAACCTAGCTTTACCCTTTTTCCTAGCTAGTTGACGAATCAAAAAGAAGTTGATAGGATTTTTCTGACCATACCTTCAACACCTTAGGAATACTAGGAAAATTGATAAGTAAGTGGTCACGCTTACAAATATTGCAAGGGTATTTGTGTTTAGGATGTATCTTGGACGTATCCTCAACACTACCAACACTTACAAACATGGTTGGTATTTTGACTTCTTTCTTACATTTCTACTTCTTATTTTTACCTTTCTTCTTCTTCTTAGGCACATGGTTACTAGCATCAAGGCTTTTACCAAGCGGGGAAAAAAAAGGGAGGAATACATGTTGGGCGAAGAAGGTAAAGAGTCAACATGAGGTTGGTTATGTTGAGATGGTGAACTTTATTGAGGTGAAGCATCGAGTTGAGGTGGAACAATTTCAGTACTTGAGGCTAACGAAGTTAAAAACAACCATATCGGTAAACCTATTGTGAATCGAGGTAATGAAAATGTAGCCATATAAGGAGGACCAACATTTCCAAAGGAAGGAAAAGTACTAGTATTCTCATTGGGAGGGGTTCCTTCGTCGGTAAATTCTGGAACTGTTTCCATTAGATTCAACTTCAGTGAATTTTATTAATAATATAAAAATATTAACAATTTAAATTCACAATCCACTCCTAAGGTATCTAAAAAATTAAAAAAAAAATGAACACGTGTTATCAAATATAGGATTCAAACCAGACACAAAGAGAATGTTTCCACAATAAAACCACTAGTTGGTGATGAAATCCAACGTCGCGTAAATTAATGTGGAAAATTGGATGCTGCAACATCTACCGTGACAACCTGCTTAATGAAACAGTTTGGTGCAAGTAACTTCACTATGCCATCTCGAAGTGAAGACTACGCTCCGAATAGTCTAGGTGAGTCTAGTAAATGTCTACTCTAAGTACAGTGGGACCATCCCTCCATCATCTCCTTGGGAAAAATCCTAAATATTATGGCCACTAAGGTCACAAAATGAGACAATTGTACCTGGGGGAACAGTCTACGATCCGATATACACACAAGGGAAGTGTATCAAAGCTCAATTGCCTTGAAATATCCTCATCATGGTAAGTCTGAGGTTTATTAACAAGCGATCCCGGGCTCCTCGACAATGGTTAACCTGAGGTTTACCATTTTTATTATGTGCACATCTTCTATCTTCACCAATCAAGTATATAAGATTACCTCACTGGGTCTGACATGACCTCATGCTTGACTCTTTAAAGAAGAGCTTCCTAGAGCACAAGTGCAACAATTGGGTTTTTCCCTACTGCAAGATGTTACTTGTTTGTTTTATCTTCTTTGGAAAGCTAATTACAACCTATTCCAAAGCATTAATCCTGAACTATATTGGTGGAAAGAGTAATAGAAAATGTAAAAATTTCTAGATGAATTTTATTTAGCATTGTATTATTTTGGTTATTTTTTACTTAAAGGGTAAATGGATATGAAACCAGTGGTGTTATGACCCAAATAAAAATGGAATGCAATCAAATATGATAATGTAATTTTTTCACTTCGATGAATCCTAACTAAAGTAAGGAGTCTGTTTCCATTCACTTTCAATGAAAAAGTTGATAAATAAGAGAAAATATAACAAATTCTCTAATGCACTAATTTCAACAAGAAAAACTTTCATGCTAATCAATTCAAAACAATTTTTTTATTTTTATGTTTTAAAACAAGCATAAAAACATGTAAATTCAAATGGGGGCTATCTTTCAATGAGAGACACCGTCTTTTAGTCGATAAAATAAATCTTTACAACAAGCATAAATGAATGTCTGGTGAGATTCACAAAAATAAAAGAGATCCACACAGCCAATTCCATAAGTGAAAGACCCTTTTTCGATAGATCAGCAAACCAACACAAACTCAAAAACCAAAAAATGTAAAGATAAGTGATTTGTCTTGAAGAGATAATCAAAGAAACTGATCTAAATCTATGGTTGACTTTTTCATAATTTAAACTATGCAGCGTAATATGCATAGTTCACGTGAAAAATATGCAAAAGCAATTTATGCACATTTTTCATTCATATTCTGAAAATAAGAATTCTACCTATGCAAATGTAATCTATGAAAGAGAATTATCAAATACAAGATGATTCCAAATCTGTGAAAGAATAAGAAGACTATTTTCCTTCACTAATGTAATCTAAGGAGCCAATCAAGTTTGAGAAAAGAAAATTGGGTGAGAATTCCAAACGTAAAAAATAATAACACTCAAAGTCAATTAACACTCAGAGATAATTTTGCAAAGACAAAATGAAAAAGAAATAAAAATTGTTAAGAAACTGAGACAAAATTATCAGTAATGACCAAAGGAAATCAAATTGAGAATTTCTCAAAAAAGAAAACTCAAACCACCCACTCAACTTAATAGAGACAATAAAATACAAAATTACACAAATCTTACTACCTTGTTGTGTTTCCAAGTAGGTGATAACTGAAAGAAAAAGAAAAAGAAACCATAAAATAAGTATTCCTTCGCATTTTTTTTCAATAAAATTTCCATATCATTCATGAAAATTACAGAAAAAATAAAAGCATATTAGAGAGAGTTCAGTGATTTCAAGGGCTTGAAATTATTTTTACGATGTAAAGCGTTCTTATTTGAAAACAACTTTCCTAACTGCCAGGTATTCCATTATGCACCATTAATCTAGATGTTAGACAATCGAAAAATTCTCTACCTTTAAATTAAAAACTGTTATTATTAATCAGTTACATAAAAAAAACAAAATAGTTTTAAAAATAATCCACTCAAAAATAAAAATCGGATACTCCCATCGCTCCAGTGGATCTCTATTCTACACATAGTTTCTATGCATATGTTTGCTGGACAGAATAGGGCATCTCTGTATCTATGTCATTTGGGCTTCTTCTTTACATTTGGCCTATTGAGATCGTCTCTTCCTGGGGTGAGTCTTTTCTGATGGTAGTTTTTATGAGCGTGACTTTGACCTCAGCGAGGGAATGTGAACAAAGAAAAATAGAGCATGTCATTGGCAGTTTATCATTCCAGTTCTCCATTTCATAGCCTTCATGTTCCCATTTTATCATGCCAAATGCTCCTTTTCATAGCCTTCTTGTTCGCATACCCGAGAGAAGTGAAGTCCAATATTGCCGTAGGGGATAAAATGCGATAGCAGACGGTTCAATCTATATCAGGTAAATATCCATAAACAATGAAGTTATGCTTGGTTCGTGCAACTAGAAGTTCTTGTGGATGGCAGAAATTTTACTAAAAATTTTACTAACAAAATTAGTGTTTCAATGCATTTAACTGATTCTGTTATAATTGAATTTCTTTTTATTTGAATAATTTTCCAGGATAAACCAAGGAAAATATTGACAAACAAGACAAGGAAAATATTGACAAGAAAATATTAAGAAAAATAGGATAAAACACTTAAGTCCAAGAAATCATAGGTTTACTTATGAACAATAACATATTTATTTCTGAGCCGCCGTTTTATGTTGTGTAGTATCAACACTAACTAGTAATAGGATATTGAGAGGAAATTTCCAGTATATATTTATCTTTACAATCAATTTGGAATATGTAAAATAGTGTAAAATGGTAAAATACATGATAAGAGTGGAGAGAAACTTGGATTTCAAAGTATTTTAATTTTTTCCCTTAGCTACTGTTTATGGTCTAATTGATTTATGTATTGCTTCAATTAATTACTTTCCCTAAAATTCTTGTGGGTGGGTAACTACCCTTGGATTCCATACTGCACAGCTAATAATATTAAATTTTCATAGCATCTCTAATCATTTTAGACTAGGGATGCCTATCAGGGCTTGCAGGAGCCGACTCTGTCTCCATGATTTTCTCTCTGCTTTCTCGTCACAGCTTTGTCTGTAGGAAGATTTGTAGTTGCAGCCTGCACATACATAGAATTATGTAAAAACAAATGAAGTCAACTTTCTACATAGCATATTTAGTTTACATTGCCTATTTCGCCAAGTTATATGTACCTCTTAATGCAACAGTATATATTAATACAAAAATTCAACTCTTAACGCACCTGTATATATCAATGCAAAATGCACCTGTGTATCAATGCAAAATCAAGATATTGGGCAAGGTCGAGGGGCCAGGTGGCTTGCACGCAAAATACAACAGGCGAATTCAAAGGTTTATTTTATTTTTTAAATTTCATAATTCTGAATTGTTACTTATTTCTGTATTGTTATATTTATTCTTATATTTTTTGAATAATATTTTTGAACTTAATTTTACTTTTTTTAATAATTATTTTGACGTGAATCCTAAAAGTGTATCTAGAAGTTTATTTTTTCTTTGTTTAGAGTGTCAAACCAACAACACATCGCTTAAATAAAAAATTATTTTTTTATGATATTTCGAGATTAATATATTTTATGTTCTTGACCATGAAATATTATACTATATTATCGAAAATCCATTTTTTATGATATTTCCATATTAATATACTTTATGTTCTTAATCATGAGATATTATACTATATTATGTAAATTTTAATTGAATTTCAAGAAATCGGATACTATATTATTTACTAAATTTTAATTGAATTTCAATTAAATTTAAATGATTTTAAGAATTCAATTTATTTCAGTAAAGTTTATATTCTTAACTATGAGATACTATTTTATAGTAAATCTTGATTGAATATTCTTAACCATGAGATACTATAATATAGTAAATTTTAATTGAATTTCAAGAATTCAGTTTATTCCAGTAAATTTTATATTATTAACCATGAAATAATTCAGTTTACAATATGCTGAAGTAAAATTTTAAGTTTTTAATGTCAAGTAAATGTTAGAGTATTGGATGCTACTCGCACTCCAAATTTAAGTGCAGTTTCGATGATGCGTTCAACAACATTTAAGTACACAACTTGCAACCACATGCTTGTTCACATGTTCATGTTTCAGTAGATTCAAAGGCACAAGACTTCATGCTCCATAATATATATATATATATATATATATTGATATTGTGTTATATATATATATATATATATATATATATATATATATATTGTGTTAAATTTTGAATTGTCAATGCAATTAGGAAATTATAACACAAACATTGAATCACCATTCTTGGAGTTCAATTGGAAAGGTAAAATTTATGATGTTGAAGGTCATGATTCTAAGAAGAATCAATCAAAATTACCAAAAAAGGGGTAAAAAAAACAATCAAATATACAATATGAAAATTACCAAAAATGGGTAAAAAAACACAATCAAATATACAACATCAAAGAAATTTCTATAAATCATGAAGATTTCATCTTAAACAAGATCTGATAGCCAACGAACATCTTAAATATTACCTATATCAAAGATGGAATACAAGATCTGATAACCAACAAACATCTTAAATATTACCTATCTATGCAAAATTTATTTAAACAACTCTTAGATAGCTTTAATTTCAGCAATGGAAAAATTATCTCACAATTAAAAAGAATAAAAACAAAACTATGACTATTATTTCTTAAAAATTAAAAAACAAACGACTATCATCTCAAGAATCATTGAAATAGTTAAAAAACACAAATTTAGTTATCGGTTATCTCATAATTAAAGGAATAAAACAAATTTAGTTATCTCATAATTAAAGGAATAGCAACTCAAAATAATTCTTATTTTATCTTTTATGATAGATTTGAGTTTAAATCACATATAGGAATATTTACATCTCTATAACTGAGATACAAAAAGTTGGTGCTAGTTGGGAAAGTCCTTACATGAATCAAACTGTTCACACAATATGATATTTTGGGTTCAATAAAATGTAATAAAATACATTTATTACTATGAGAAATTTCCATATGTAAGAAAATACATCCCGTTATCTCATAATTAAAGGAATAGCAGCTCAAAATAATTCTTATTTTATATTTTATGATAGATTCGAGTTTAAATCACATTATAGGAATATTTACATCTCTATAACCCACATACAAAAAGTGTATGCTAGTTGGGAAAGACCTTACATGAATCAAACTATTCACACAATATAATATTTTGGGTTCAATAAAATGTAAGAAAATACATTTATTACTATGAGAAATTTCCATATGCAAGAAAATACATTTAGTTATATCATAATTAAAGGAATAGCAACTAGAAATAATTCTTATTTTATCTTTTATGATAGATTCGAGTTTAAATCACATTATAGGAATATTTACATCTCTATAACTGAGATACAAAAAATGGGTGCTAGTTGGGAAAGGCCTTACATGAATCAAACTATTCACACAATATAATATTTTGGGTTCAATAAAATGTAAGAAAATACATTTATTACTATGAGAAATTTCCATATGTAAGAAAATACATTTAGTTATCTCATAATTAAAGGAATAGCAACTCAAAATAATTCTTATTTTATATTTTATGGTAGATTCAAGTTTAAATCACATTATAGGAATATTTACGTCTCTATAACCGAGATACAAAAAGTGGGTGCTAGTTGGGAAAGGCCTTACATGAATCAAACTGTTCACACAATATAATATTTTGGTTTCAATAAAATGTAAGAAAATACATTTATTACTATGAGAAATATCCATACACGATGGTGCTTTCTAAACTATTTTTCTTAAAATTAACTTAAATATATTTTGTAAGAAAACACATTTATTACTATGAGAAATTTCCATACACAGTGGTGTTTTTTAAACTATTTTTCTTAAAATTAACTTAAATTACTTTCAAGGTAATTTAAAATTTTCTCTTTAAACTATCTGCATTAAATAAATGCCATATGCATTAAGGAGATTATAAAGTTATTTTTATTAAAATTAACTTAAATTACTTTCAAGGTAATGTTTTATTACTTTTTAAACTATGTTTATTCATGCATTAACCAGATTATAAAGTTATGTAACATAAATCTATATTTTTTCACCGAGCAAATATTACATATCGTTTTAGTTTTAATTGATGAATATTCTCTTGTTTGTTTGTGTATTGACGTTGTAAAAGTTACACATAGTGTTAATGATTTGAATTCATTCACGGTTAAAACAGTGGAAGAGACAAAATATAGAAACATTAATTTATTAATATAGGTTTAGTGTTGTTATTTGTGGATTGACGTTGTAAAATTTACACGGGCTAATGATTTGAATTTCTTCATTTAAAATTATGGAACAAACTAAACCTGAGAATAATATGTTTATGTTTGTTACGGGTTTTTAACAATAGCATAACCTTACTAGCCTTTTTGAAACATGTGATGCTTCTTTTCCTGTACTGGGTGGCATTTCTCCATGTATCTTACTTTGGTAACCAATTATTTTCATAGTCAACCTGCAGAACTGAGTTTAAGTCTGTTATTGTCATCAAAATAATGGCAATTATTGTCATAGTCAACTTGCCCAACTATGTTTAAGTTTGTTATTCAAAATTTATTCAAAATAATGGCAGATATTTGTCTTAGCTATCTTAGGAAATATATATTTTTGAACATGTATATGGGTGTTTTATGCTTTGAATAATATATAATATGATAATATTGCATGATGATGGGTATGCCTCTTTTTTTATCTGTGATTAATTAATTAATACGATCTTTCCAGAAACATATGGGAAACTCTATTCAAATTGGATGCATTGTTGGATGCTTTATTGGAATGTGGTTTATGTCCATGTGGAATGACGAGAAATGTAGTTTGAGGATTTGTAAAAATTATCTTTAAATTAAGTTAAAATTTAAAAGGAAAATGATGTAACTTAATTTTAGCTTATTTTTCATATTTGTAAATTTATTATTAAAATAAAAAATAATTTTTTCTTTAGAAGAGAAGGCCAATAATAAAATCTTGTGAAAGTACTGTTATAGTGATATGCATTATCTATTTGATTGCAGTATTTCGAAGATATGAAGATAATTATGTTAATATTCATTATGTTTTTGAATGTTTAAGATTACATTTTCAAAAATAAACTCAGGGATGATTCCAAATTTCAATGAATGATAATTGAATTTTCAATATAACCATAGGTCTCTACACATCCAAGGTTTATTGTTGTTAAATTTTTACATTTTAGTATGCAGATTTTCATAGAATTTTTAATATAACTATAGGGCTCTACACATCGAAGGTTTATTGTTGTTAAATTTTTACATTTTAGTATGAATATTTTCATATTTAATATTATTATGTGGTGATGCACTTCACCTATTATAGAACAAAAAAACATTACAATTTTAAAAGTACTAGATTGTTGCTTTACTGCGTTTCCTTTGCAACATATAGTGCAATTCCTAGTTATAATATATGGAAAATTTAGTTATGAATGGGGCCATGCAAGGAAAGTCACCACAAAATCCATTTTTGAATTAATAAGGAGGCAATGTCCATATCTTATATAAAATTTCCCATATGTCTTCTTAGATTTTTTTCTCTTCTGAGAGAATTATTAAAATAATAATAGCACTCCATATCCTTTGCCTAGAATTAGGGAAAATTGAGGTAGTCAAATGATGAGAAAATAAAAAAATGTCTTAAAAATGGGACAAATAGTGTAGTTCTTTTCACTTTAATATACAATCTAAGAAAAGATAACTCAACAAAAAAAATTTATTTGGGTTGAGTATATTTTTTTGATATTCTTGCAGCACAATGCGAGAAAAATAAAAATACTAGTAATATTTCTATCCATTATCCCATGAATGTCGAGGAAAAATATATAATCCATTACAAGCTCATATCTACTGAATATTTCTGCATTTATAATATTGTATTTAAATTTAATTGGCATTTAAAGTGAGAGACAATCTATCATTGTTACCAAAAATACATGAGAGTTAAAAATTCCCACGTGAAATTATTTGGAAAAACTCTATATCTCCTCCTTTTGAATTTGAGAGTTCTAAATGTTGGAATTGAAGAATGATAAAAATGTGATTTGATATCCAAGTTACAAGGAAATGGATATCTATCCACCCCATTTTATATAAATCCAGGTTCCACATAAAAATAAATAATATATATAACAAAATAAATATATTTAATTATATTTTGTCAAATACAAATCCACTAATTATAAATATTAAGAAATTAGATCTCTAAATATATTTCACTCCTTTTTGTTGAAACTCAGAAATGTAGGTATGGTTTAATGTTTTCAAGAATAGAGTGGATCCAAAATGTGGAATCAAAATGGGGACCCACATAAATGAAAATAAGAGACCCTTCATAGGAAAGTTTATAAAAAGGTTTGACACATTTTCCCTATCAAACAAATAGATAAATTACATTCTCTAGAGTTACATATGCATTACCTACATGGGATGCAAAACTTGTCATATGAAGATACAATATAGTTTTCTACAAACATGTATTTTTAGGAATATCAAATATTAATAATTTAACGAGGAATACACTTATTTGAGAGTGTAAAGGAAACTTACTATGCTCCATGGAGTAATGTCCCACTTCTCTATTGACTAATACTCAAAAGAGTGTAGGCATATAAACAAAACTAGCTTCAAATTTAGCAATATGCAAAGCTAAGACACCTTGAAAATTGATTGTATAATAGGAGAAGTGTGAAAAGTAAGGAGATGGATTGCTTTAGGGAAAATAGAGGTAGAAGGTGTGGAAAGTAAGGAAATGGGTTGTTTTGAAGATAGATTTTTGTAGTGAGTTAAAATTGTGAACATTAAAGGAATTTGACGGAAATATATCAAATTGGATTAAAAGTAACATGATAAAATCCTACCTTGATACATATTCCACCTATATATTGAAGTGCATGAAAGTGGACATTTCTTTTCTTACACTTATAGTGGACATTGTATTATTGATAATTTATCTCTACTTTAGATAACATTGCAACTTATTTTCTAGCCAAAAAGCTACAAGTCATCTAAGAATATCAAATTTCATAGAGTGAAGTTCCATTGGTAGGATATTGTATAATGCAAAGAATATGTAGGCCCTATGGTTCATGCGAAATTGAGGTTATAAATACATTATTGAGATGTCATGTATACAATAAAATCCAAAAATAACTAAGAATAATTTTTCCCATAAGATATTAGTTCACTAGTTAGAATGCTACTGTATTGGGCCATATATCAAGGTTCCACTCTTATGGTATCCTTACCCACCCAATAATGGGTTTCAAAGGGAGGACCAAGGGTGATTTTGGTGGAATATATACCCTCAAACCTAACTCCTAAAAATTAAGAAATACGGGTATATCAAGGTTCCACTCTTATGGTATCCTTACCCACCCAATAATGGGTTTCAAAGGGAGGACCAAGGGTGATTTTGGTGGAATATATACCCTCAAACCTAACTCCTAAAAATTAAGAAATACGGGTATATCAAGGTTCCACTCTTATGGTTTCCTTACCCACACAAGAATGGGTTTCAAACGAAGGATGAAGGGTGATTTTGGTGGAATATATACCGTCAAACCTAACTCCTAAAAGATAAGAAATATTTTTTATGGGAATGGAAAGAAACCTCCTTACTCACCCAAGAATGGGTTTCAAAGGGAATACAAAGGGTGATTTTGGTAGAATATATACCCTCAAACCTAAAGAAAGAAACCTCCTTACCCACATAAGAATGGGTTTCAAAGGAAGGACCAGGGGTGGTTTTGGTCGAATACATACCCTCAAACCTAACTCGTAAAGGGTAAGAAGTATTATTTATGGGAAAGGAAAGAAACCTATAACATAGAGTCCCATCGTAACGCCTAAAGGGTAAGAAGTATTTTTTATGGGAAAGGCAAGAAACTTAGAACGTTGAGTCTCAGATTATTGGACTTCTAAAATTATGCATGAAACTAAACTTCAGTGCCAATGTGGTTTAGACTTCCCAATCTGCCACTGCCTTTGCATTTCAAGGGATATGATTCATTGGTCTCCATTGAAAATACACCAGGGAAGTTCAATTTTTGCTTCTCATAAACCAAAAACAGAGAGAGATGTCCTTGCATGTGGGATGTGAGAGTAGAACATGTTAAGAAAGGGTATTTTCTTAGTTTCATCCGTGTATCAGGTTGCACACATAGATTAGGTTTATCTTATTGTAAAAAAGACCATGTCCAGTTTAAAAAAAATTGTGGTTGTGCATTTACTTTAAGGGCATTTTGTTTATAGCACGGAAAATTCCAATAGAATGAATTCTTATGGACATTAGTTTTATAATTTGAACTTGAGTTTAGATGGTGCAAAAGAACTTTGAATTTTTCTTTGAATACAAAATTATTAATTTAATAGAGAAAAGGAAATTCATGAAATAAGAATGAACCTAGTAGTCTTCAATGGCACAACATGTGCCTTGCAAACAAGGATTCTATACACAACTAAATGTATCCATACCATGGAGCCTCCGAGTTCACATGAGAAGACTCGAACCGATGACCTTGATCAAAGACCGTCATCCCTAACCCAGACCCTTTTAACGGACTTACACCCATCCTTCAACTGCGCAAACATTAATCACTGGACCACTCACGGTCGAAAAGCGCGGAAACCCTTAGATATTGAAACACTTCCACAGGATGGGCACATAGGAAGGGTTTGCATCTGGAGTTTCTTCAGGTTTATGCACAGTTTTCTATTCTCTTCTACCAGTGCCTCATTATATCTCTTGATAAGCTCGCAGTCTACTGTGGTTTGCTTCAGCTTCGTCCTAAAAAAAATTCATAACATTTTTATTAACTTATAATAGAAATTTGTCAATAAAATATAGTATTCAAAATACAGAGCTGTGATAAAATAGGATCTCTACTGGATTAAAAATTTCCAAATTATAAATTAGTTGAAACTTTAATCTCCAAGTGACTCTTCAGGCGTACAAAACAAATTATGTACCTGTTTATTCCAAAAAGAGACTTTCCAATACTATTGTCGATATGAAAAATATAGTTATAAATAAATAAAGGACACTTTCTAACATTGCTCACCTATTCTGGAACCACACTTCAACTTGTTGATGACGAAGATTGAGTTGGAGGGCTAAGGCTTCCTTTTCCTTCTGCGGAGGAAGAAGAAGTTACAACAACTGAAATCACATCAAAACAAAAACTATATGAATTAAGTGAATACTGTGAAGATACACTTGAGTTCGGGTTCCCTGTTCTTTTCCGAAATTTTCTTTCAAAAAGAACACTGCTCTCTATGTAAGATTTTGAGATACAAAAATCTAGATTTGCAAAACAATGAAAAAACTTGCAAGAGAAGGAAGGAGTGAGAAAGAATAGAGAAAAGAATGAAATTAATTCACCAATATTAATTTTGAAATCAATACATAAAAGCAACTAAGTTAAGCTTATTTGTACATGCAATAATTATGGATAGTTAAAGCTAACTGAAGCTAAGTGTGCTTTATGTTCTGCTAATGTGCACATGCACCGCATGCAAGCAGTAAGTTAACTAACTAATCCAAGTGCACATCACATGCAAGCAATAAGTTAACTAACTAAGCCATGTGCACATCACATGCAATATCTAGAATTGAACTAAAGCTAATCTAGGTGCATGTACACCAACACCCCCCTTAAGCATAACTTAGGTGAGTGTGATGAAAAATGAATGAGTCCCGGCAATGCGGCCATTTTAGGTACCCATATAAAATGCATAAAAAGGAGGAAAGAGGGAAAACCCAGTGGGAAGAAAACCCCCCCTCAAAATATAATGCAAAAGTAGAGAAAAGACAACTGGTAGGCAATTGTGTCCTTCACCCTGAGACGATCTCGTAGGAATCGAAACTTCCGCTCAGTGAAATTCTTGGTGAGGATATTAACAGTTTCCTCATAACTAGGATAGTACTGAAGATCTATGATCCCATCATGAATGAGTTCTCTAATGAAGTGCATGTGGATCTCGATGTGTTTGGTCCATTGCCGCTGCACTTAATCTCTGCAAAACTTTAGCATACTTTTATTATCGCACCAAATGACAGTTGGAAGATGGACACTAATCCCAAAATCAGATAGGAAATTTTGTAGCCAAATGGGCTGAATAGTGGCATTGACTGCTCCTCTATACTTGGCCTCTGCTGATGATAAAGCAATGGCAGCCTGCTTCTTGCTTGACCAAAAAATTCGGCCGGATCCCAAACTAGTACATAATCATAGGTGGACTTGCGATCAATGTTGTCACCAGCCTAATCTGAATCTGTGAACCCAATGAGATTCAACGAACAATTGGTTGCATAATGAATCCCATAGGTGATTGTCCCCTAAACATATCGAAGGATGCGCTTTGCAGCGTTCCAGTGCAACTCATGTGGCTCCTGCATGTATCTGGAAACTTCTCCTATGACATATGAGAGATCAGGACAGGAGTGAGTGAGATAAAGAAGACTTCCCACAAGCTGACGGTACAATGTGAAATCAACCAATGGTGTGTCTTTGCCATTCTCAAGCTTTATCCCTAATAAGAAAGGTGTGGCTATTGGCTTGCAGTCACTCATGTGAAATCAAGCCAAAAGATCTATAGCATACTTTGGTTGAGAAATGGTAATCCTAGAATCACTTTGATTGATCTCTAGTCCAAGGAAGAAATTTAGCAAGCCCATGTCCGTCAGAGAAAACCGCTTACGCAATGTAGTTTTAATCTCAGTAATGACAAAATCTGAACTAACTGTTATCAAAAGATCATCTACGTAGAGTACTATGATCAAAAAGGAGTCAATTTTCTTCAAAAAATAAACATTGGAATCAAATTTGCAGCGTACAAAATTTTGAGATAACAAATAAGAATCCATCTTTGCATACCATGCTCTAAGTGCCTGCTTGAGGCCATAGAGAGACTTCTTTAGTTTTCATACCAGAGATGAATTGTGCATGTATCCCTATGGCTGCTCCATGTAGATTTACTCCTTGAGATCACCATGAAGAAAGGCATTCTTCACATCCATATGATGCACCTCCCATCCTCTTACTGCTGCAATGGAAAGAGCTAGTTGAATGGAATCCATTTTTTCCACTTGAGCAAAAGTATCATCATAGTCAACACCATGTACTTGTTGAAAACCTTTTGATACCAACCATGCCTTATATTGACTAACTTGGCCATTTTCTACTTTCTTGGTCCGGTAAACCCACTTTCACCTCACAAGTTTATGATTGGAAGGTAGCGGAACCAAATCCCAAGTTTGGTTCTCAATGAGAGAGTTATATTCCTCATCCACTGCAGCTTCCCATTCAGGATGCCCAGTTGCTTCTACATAAGTTTGTGGATCAGATGCATGCATCATATAAGCATGCATGGGCATGCATGGCTCCATAGCTAAGAGTTCTTGTGGATCTTCCTCAAACAGAGGTATAGAGGCAGGACCATCAAGGATATCACTCATGTTGTGTCATTTTTGTGTTGAAGGTGGTTGAGAATATTCTGAACTACATGTGAAAGTATGATCTCAATGTTCAATAGCTAGTGGTCCAACAGGAATCAGAGGAAAAGACTCATCTTCATTAGAATTCTGATCTAAAGTTTCATCTGCATACTCATCAATGAGTGGTGATGGAAACTTGGTAACAAGTTCATCTGCTGATGCATGCAAAACATCTTCATCAAACTTTACACTCATTTCAATAAAGAGCTCTTTAGTGTTGATATCAAGCAATATGTACCCTTTGACTTCATCATAATATCCAACAAACATGCATGCTTTACTTTGAGGCTCCAAATCCTTTCTCTTCTATGTAGGAATGTGGGCCCATGCTCGAGATCCAAAAATGCAGAAATGACTGACTCTAGGTTGCATGCTATTCCAAGCCTCAAAAGGTGTTTTTCCAGTAAGATATTTATGAGGAGATATGTTCTGGATGTACGAGGCACAATTGATAGCTTCAGCCCACAATTTCTATGGAAGAGATCTTGCATGCAACAAGGGCTAGATCCGGAGGTCTTAAAGTGATTCTGATGTTGTCTCATCTTTTGGTATTGCCAAACTTGCCAAAACATGGGAACCCCAACACAGCCCACAATTTCGATGGAAGAGATCTTGCATGCAACATGCAATTGGCCATCTCTTTCAAAGATCGATTCTTCCTTTCAACCATGCCATTTTTTTGTGGAGTGTAAGGAACTGTATGTTGCAACTCTATGCCATCTTCATTACAAATATTCTTGATATCTTTGTTGACATATTCCGTCCCATTATCTATGTGAAGTATCTTGATGCGTTGTTCAGACTAATTTTCCACATGCGCTTTGAAAATATTTAGATGTTGAAAAAATTCAGACTTGAGTTTCAAGAAGTAAACCCAAATGAATCTCATGTAATCATCTATAAATGAAAACACATATCTTTCTTTGCTCATTGAAAGCACCAGAAATGGACCCATGAGATCACTCTATACAAGTTCCAAAGGTGAAGAGGCTCTCCATGCATGCCCCTTCTAAAATTTGTCTTGTGGATGCTTTCCAAGAGCACACCCATTACAAACACCATTTGAAAATTCAATGGTCAGAAATCCTTTGACCATCCCTTGCTTGCTAAGATGTTGCATATATTTGAAATTCACTGTGCCCAAATCTCTCGTGCCAAATCCTAATTTCTTCATTTTCATGCATAAGTAGCAAAATGGAATTTGATTGAGGAACAAAATTAGAAAATGTATACAGACGAGATTGATCATTTACCTTGCCAGATGCAATCTTCAAGTTGGTTTGCATGTCATAAATTCTCACGAAATCCGAGGTAAATTCCACTTTCCTTCCGCTGCCTGTGTGTGTCATCTGATACACTGAGAGAATATTCACGAAAATCCTTGGAATATGCAAGAAATTCTCAAAAATTCCATCTTTGAATTTCACTCTTCCTTGTCCAGTTTCTGCAACTGCAAAATTATCCCCCATGAGAATAGGAGGTCCTCAGTATGCATGTAGAGAAGAAAAGGATCCCTTTGAAGAAGCCATATGATGTGAAGCTCCTGAATCGATGATCCATTCTTACAGTGCAGAATGAAGAGCATTCAAAGCATGCTCATTACCTCTTGGATCTGGTGTTTTTTCTTCAGAATTCTTCTTGGCATTTTGAGGAATATGGTCTCCAAGATTGTGTTTCTGGAGTGTCTGTGCCATAAGATCTATAGTCTTCTTTATGCATGCAGATTCAGGGTGAAAACCATGGTGGCAATAATTTCACATTAATTTCCCTTTCATTCCTTTCCTTTCCTTTGTTTTGGGTGATCTATTAGGGGGTTTGGGATTTCCTCCCTTTCTTGGATCAAGATCCTTCTTCCCTTTTCCTTTCTGATGCTCTTTTGAATTTGCCTTTCCTTTTGCATGCACAGTAAGTGCATGTGCTTTGGAAATTTTAAGTGTGCCTATTTTGATGTGCTTATCTTTATCATGCATCAAAGATTGAATAAAAGAATCCAGTGAGGGCATCTTCCAAGCTGCACTGGTTGCAGATCTTACTGTATGGAATGTAGAGACGAATACTACATACCTTGGACCAAGTTTTGATAAAATTGAAAGAATCAACTGATTTGCTTACTTGGATTTGTCGATCCCACATCCTTTCAGCTGAAGCAATAAGGCTTTATACCTTGTGAAAAAATATTGAATGTCCTCAAAATTTCTCAGATCCAATGAGTTTAACTCATTTTCGAGAATGTGATCTTGCATTGCATCATGTTTTCCAAAAAATCCTTCCAAAGTTTTCTATACTTCATTTCGCGTTGAACATGATTCAACATGAAATAGAAATTTTGGAGAGATAGATAAACATAGGATGACGAAGGCCTCATCCATGTGATTAAAATATCTTGTTTTCTCCACTGCCGATGTTGGCTCAAATTTTGTTTCCATGGTTACTCGAAATAAGCCTCTACTTCTAAGATGAAGTAGAATATTTGGCTTCCATTCGAAGTAATTATATGGAGTAAGAATTTCCAATTGTGGAAACCCCAATTTAGACTCCATTCTTTGTTGTTGCTTCAATCTTCTGAACTTGCAAATAAAAATTGCTTGTGCACTGATTACAAATCCCTGCACTCTGATATCATGTAATATTTTGAGATACAAAGATATAGATTTGCAAAGCAATGAACAAACTTTCAAGAGAAGGAAGGAGTGAGCAAGAATAGAGAAAAGAATGAAATTAATTCTACAATATTAGTTTTGGAATCAATACATAAAAGCAACTAAGTTAAGCTTAGTTGTACATGCAATAACTATGGATAGTTAAAGCTAACTGAAGCTAAGTGTGCTTTATGTTCTTCTAATGTGCACATGCACCACATGCAAGAAGTAAGTTAACTAACTAAGCCAAGTGCACATCACATGCAATATCTAGAGTTGAACTAAAGCTAATCTAGGTGCATATACACCAACAATTTTCATTTCAGTCTCGATGTACACATATCTGGAAATTTCTTCCTTACTTATACACTTGTTCAATTGTTCATCGTGCAATCAGTGGTTTTGATTTGATGGTCAAGCATTGAGCAAGGATATTGAGGTAACCACCTCTCTCCAGCTTCGAGATCGATGTTCATTGTTCTGATGTGGTTAGGGTTGAGAGGGCTCTGCAACAACACCAGGGTTTCACCATGAATTAGTTTGTCTCATTAAAGGTATGGTGTTTCTACTATTATCACAATTGTTATCTTTGATTAAAGTCTTGGAATGTCAAAACAATTTTGATATTTTATTGGCTTTATGCAGGAGTTCGTTCATGGAGATTTCCCTTCTTTGTCTGTCAATAACGAGGGATGAGAAATGGATAGCCACTGGAATCAAGGTGACTTTCCTTCCTTGAGTCAAGATGACAATGTCGTGGAGGTTAGGAAGAAAGGTTTGAATAAAATGGTTTTACTATTGTCTTGCAGTAGATATGATAACGTAGAACAACCAAACAACAATCCAGGTAACGAAAATTCCTCTTTTGCTTAATTTTACAGATGATTGTTAAAGAAGTTCATTTTATTTTATTTACATGCAACATTATTTGATCCATTTTCTGCTTTATTACTAGTAGGTTAGACATTCGTCCAAACCTCCAATATTCTTGGTTGGGATATATTGCAATTGGTCTGCACTTACCAACATTTCCTCGTACACAGGATGGTTATTCACTTCTTGCTGGGGTTGTGAAGCTTCCAATCACAAGTTTTTTAGGTTACTAGTTTTCTTGTTGTGTTAGGACCTGTCGAAACTTAAGTTTATGGTGTTGTTTCTTCCTTCTCCATGTCGGTGGTTATTTGTGCAAGTATGTTGTAGTGATTCTTTAACAAGGTTTTTGGGTTTGACCCTACGAGAACATATATGAGGGTTTCCTCTTTGGAGTTGAATATAACCCTGTCAAGTTTTGACATTCGGGTCACAAGATTGCTATTGTGTAACCTCTATTGTTACGGTCGTAGGTGAATGATGGAAGAAAGTGGCTTATTTATTACGTGAGACAATATATATTTGTTGGTTCTATGTAATTTCATGCGTTTGTATGTTGAGCTATTATCATGCTTCTCAATTATCTTATTTACTGGTCAATCAGTCTTTCTGAATTATTAAAATTCCTGTGTTTATTATTTTTTTTTTGGTTTAAGCGACTTTCAAGGTTAACAATCTAGTTTGTTTATCTTTGACCAAGAGGGAACCCTCAACTGTCAGGTATCATTTCTGTTGAAATGTTAATTTCAACTGCTCTACACAAACGCCACTTTCTAATTTTGTTTTAGCAATTTCTGTCAATCGTCGCTTGCTATTTTTTTTGAACAGTCAATGCGGGTTTAAAAAGCCTTTACAGTTTTTGGAAACAGTTTTTTGTACGCGGCAAAGTTTTATTTTTTATTTGAATAAGGCGACATTGGAAGTGGACCCCACTTGCCAACTCAACAGCCTCGTCACCACCGCCAGCAAATCAGAGGGGTATCGCTCTCATTGAGAGCTCTTTGCAAACATACAGAGTCGGTCCCACATGCCATCACAGCAGCAGTACGTGGATCAATCAATGCTTTTCGCGTTGGTTTCGTGCTTACGTCAGCTCTTTCAAAATTGGACCCGAAACACTTTATAAAACACAGTCTAAAGTTTTTCGCGTAACAAATGGCCATGAAATCACAGGGCCAAAGTGTTATGTGAAGATTTTATCAAACACAGTTTATATTATGGTTTGGAATCCACGGGCCCCAATGCTGGCCAATCAAATGGCTATCGCGCGGACTTTGAACTTGTTGACGTCATAAGGATTTGTGACACGAACTTTTCATTACAATTTGGTTTTATCAGTTTGAAATCCAATGAGTCCACCATATACCAAAGTTTTATATTTTGTTATATGTGTTACATTATAATGTTTTGTGTTATCACGCGACTAAAGTTTTTTTGACTTTGGTTATGAATCATATGCGACAATATATATATATATATATATATATATATATATATATATATATATATATATATATATATATATATATATATATATATATATATATATATATATATATATATATATAGTCCATAATTTGTTTTATTATGTTGTGCCATTGTAATGTGGGCCTCGAAGGCCTATACGAGGTTTATTATTTTTGTAGTTATTTTTTGGTTAATATATGTGCTGTGTCACATATATAAAAGGCCCGAAGGCTTAATGAAATAGTGTTGAAAGAAAATACACAGTAGTGTGTTGAAAATAGAGTGAAAGAGTTTTTTGAAAAGCATTGTGTGCATTTTTTCTGAAAGAGAGACAAAGAGTTTTGTGCACTGCGTTTTGTAGCAGTCATAGTGTAATCCCTCTGGTAGAGGAAGATCAAGTTTTTGTAATAGTTTTTTAGTTAATGAAATAGAATCAGTTTGTGTCAACTCTATCTATCAGTGAGAAAAAAAAAATATTCTTAGTGTTTAAAGGAGAGTATTATTCTCTCAGTCTTTGTTCTGGAATTATCAGAAATTCCAACATGGTATCACAGTTAGTCCAGGATCTTTGAAGGTGTCAAAGAAGCTGAAGGAAGGATTTTTTGTTGCAGCAGTTTCTTCAGTAGTGTGAAGGCTCAGCTAAAATCCAAGGTATTTCTCAAAACAGAGTTGTGTTACTGTTTGAAGACAGTCAGTTTATTTAAAAATCACAGTCGAGATTTAAAGCATAGTTCAGAGTGCTAGGCATGGTAGGAGCCAACACAAGCATGAGTATTGGAAATGCTCAGCTCCCACAATTCAATGGGAAGAACTATGATTATTGGGCAATCACCATGAGAGCCCTGTTTGCCTCTCAAGACTTATGGGAGCTTGTTGAAGATGTTTTTGAAGAACCAGTAGATGAACATGAGTTTAATGCCTTGAGACAGGCGAGAAGGATTTGTTTAAGAGCAATAGGAAGAAGGACTCAAAAGTCCTCTTCTATCTCTATCAAGCAGTACATGAGAGTGTGTTTCCAAGGATAGTAGTAGCTAATAAATCCAAGGATGCATGGGATACCCTCCAAACAGCCTATCAAGGTATGGAGAAGGTGAAGACAACAAAGCTACAATTACTGAGGAGAGATTTTGAGACTCTTTTCATGAAAGAGTCTGGTAACATAGACTTATTCTTCACACATGTGATTGGGATGGTCACACAGATAAGATCTCATGGAGAAACACTTGAAGAAAGAAGGTTTGTGGAGAAAGTTTTGAGGAGCTTACCCTCAAGGTTTGATTTTATAGTCACAACCATAGAAGAGACAAAGGATCTCTAAAATTTTTCATTTGATGCGCTTCATGCATCACTGATGACACATGAACAAATATTGGGTAGAAATGAAAACTCATCTTTGGAGCATGCCTTCAAGACCCAAATGTCCTTTGGAAGAGGAATAGGTCAAGGTAGAGGAAACAACAGAGGAAGAGGTAGAGGCAGAAGTCAAAATAGAGGAGGAAGAAACAGCCCTACAAATACTCAAGGAAGGGGCAACAATCAAAATTAGAACCAACGCCAAAGCAGCAACCAACAAGGTGGACAACAACATGCTCATGGACAAAGGTATGACAAATCTAATGTCCAGTGTCATTATTGCAAAAAAATATGGGCATTATGCCAATGAATGTAGGAAGAAGCAGAATGACATGGCTAATAGACCTAGTGCCAATTTTACTAGAGAAAATATCAGCCAAGATAAATTGTTTTTAGCATGTAATATGGCTGAGGAAAAGAGTGAAGATTTATGGTTTCTAGATTCAGGATGTAGGCCAACCATATGACAAGAAATATTGCTATGTTTTCTATGTTAGATGAAAATGTGAAGTCTCAAGTCACATTGGGAATAGACAGTAAGGTTTTTGTCACAGGAAAAAACATAGTAAAGAAGAGCATATCTGATGTATATTATGTACTAGGTATGAAATGTAATTTGTCAAGCATTAGGCAGCTCATTCAAAAGGGCTACAATGTTTTCTTTGAAGATGATGTATGCACCATCATGGATAACCCACCAAGCAAACAATGTACTGCTGAAATAAGGATGACAAGGAACAGAATGTTCCCTCTCAGGATGAGAGCAGATTTGAAGAAAGGAGAAGAAATGGCAGCAGTGACACAAGAGACTTTCCAAAGGGAAGAAAATGATGAAAATTGGTTATGGCATTTGAGATTTGGACATCTCAATTTTTGAGGTCTTAATTTGTTCAATAGGAAAGGAATGGTAAGAGGATTACCATTGATTGAGAAACTGGACAACCTATGTGAAGGTTGTATCTTGGGTAAACAACACAAAGAAAATTTTCCATCAGGAAAAAGCATAAGGGCAAAGGCACCCTTAGAAATTGTCCATTCATATTCGTGTGAACCAATGCAAACACCATCACTTCCAAGTAGCCATTATATGCTAACTTTTATTGATGATTTCAAAAGGAAAACTTGGGTTTATTTCTTGAAATATAAAAGTGAAGTGTTTGAAAATTTCTGCAATTTTAAGGCACTTGTTGAGAACCAAAGTGGGCAGCATATCAAGGTCTTAAGGACTGATAAAGGAGGTGAGTATATCTCTAAAGAATTTCTGCATTTTTGCAGAGAAAATGGCATACACAGGAAATTTACAGCAAGGTACACACCGCAACAAAATGGAGTTGTTGAAAGGAAGAATAGAACAATCATGGATATGGTAAGGAGTATGCTGAAGGCAAAACATTTTCCAAATGATTATTGGGCTAAAGCTGTACATTGTGCAGCATATGTACTAAATAGATTCCCAACAAAAGCAGTGATGAATAGAGTTTTGGAAGAAGCATGGAGTGGGATAAAACAAGGTGTCACCCACATGAAAGTTTTTGGTTGTGTGGCTTATGCACACATTCCAGATCAGCTAAGGAAGAAGTTGGACAGCAAGGGGGAGAAGTGTATTTTTATTGGATACAGTGAGGAATCCAAAGCTTATAGGTTGTATAACCCATCCACCAGGAAATTTATTATGAGCAGATATGTTCAGTTCATTGAAGAAGAAGCTTGGGATGGAAGCATTGAGAAAACAGTCAATGTAAAGATTTGTTTGTCTCATGATGAAAATGAGGATGATATGGCTGAAATACATCCATCATTAGCACCACTACCTCCACCGACACAAGGACAGCAAGGGACACCACAAGCTGGAGTAAGAACACCCTTGAGAAGTAATGAGAGTGCTTCTCCAAGCACACCACAAGGAGCATATTTGAGTGCTTCTTCAAGCACATGTACACCAAATGAAAGAGGAACAAGATTCAGAAATTTGAATGATATTTATGAGCAAGAGGCAAAAAATGAAGGTATGAACTCTTAATTTGCTTTATATTGTCATGTTGATGATCCTATTCATTTTGAAGAAGCTATAAAATATAAGAAATGGATAGATGCTATGGATGAAGAAATTAATGCCATAGAGAGAAATAAAACATGGGATTTGGTTGAACTCCCAAAAGGTAAGGAAGTCATTAGATTAAATGGGTCTACAAGACCAAAAGTAATGTTGAAGGTAAGATTGAAAGGCACAAGGCCAGACTTGTTGTCAAAGGATATAAGCAGCAACATGGAAGAGATTATAAGGAAACATTTGCACCGGTTGCAAGAATGGAAACAGTGAGAGCAGTGTTGTCCATAGCAGCACAAAACAAATGGAAGGTTCACAAAATGGATGTAAAATCAGCATTCCTAAATGGAGTATTGATGGAAGAGTTTTATGTTGAACAACCTCTAGGCTATGAGAAAAAGGGCCAAGAACACAAAGTTTGCAGATTGAAGAAAGCTCTTTATGGGCTGAAACAAGCGCCAAGAGCATGGTACAGTAGGATAGATTCCTATCTACTGGAAAATGGGTTTGAAAAGTGTGAAGGAGAACCCACATTATACATAAAGGAGGAATATTGTAAGATGTTGATTTTTGTTTTATATGTTGATGATGTGATCTTCACACGTAATGATGATTACCTCATTGAAAATTTTAAAAAGGTCATGAAGGATGAATTTGAAGTGACTGATATGGGTTTGCTGAAATATTTCTTAGGAATAGAAGTAGAGATAATTGAAAATAACATATTTATCTCTCAAGCTAAATATGTAAATGAAGTTTTGGAAAGATTTAACATGCAGGATTGCAAGGCAGCAATTACACCCACAATAATGGGATTGAAACTCAGCAAAGAGGACAATAGCAAGGATTTTGATCCTACCTTGTACAAGAGCATAGTTGGCAGCCTCATGTATTTGACTGCAACTAGGCCTGATATTATGCATGTTGTTAGTTTAATTTCCAGATTCATGGAGAGGCCAAAAGAAGCACATTGGGAAGTAGCAAAAAGAATTCTGAGGTTTATGAAAGGAACAAAGAGGTATGGTATTTTGTATACTACTTTAGAAAATTCTGAGTTCATTGGATACACTGACATTGATTGGGCTAGAAGTGTAGATGATCGGAAAATCACATCTGGTTATGTCTTTCCTATGGGTTCAGGAGCTATTTCATGGGCTTCTCAAAAACAGCCTATTGTAGCATTGTCTACAGCAGAGGCAGAGTATGTGGTAGCTACAGTAGCAGCATGTCAAGCAGTGTGGATGAGAAGAATGTTGAAGAGTTTATGTCAAGAACAGGTGAAAGGCACAATGATTTATTGTGACAATAGATCAACCATAGCATTGTCTAAGAATTCTGTGTTTCACAAAATAACAAAGCACATAGATGTTAAGTTTCACTACATCAAGGAGCTAGTGAACAATGGAGAAATTATTTTAAAACATTGCATAACTCAAGAGAAATTTGCAGATATACTGACAAAGCCATTGGGGTAGAAAAGATTTGAATATTTGAGGAAATGCATGGGTATGACAGAAAACCCAGCAGTTGAACTTAAGGGGGAGTGTTGAAATTTTAATTTCAACTGCTTTGTACAAACACCGCTTTCTAATTTTGTTTCAGCAATTTCTATCAATCGTCGCTTGCTATTTTTGTTGAACAGTCAATTCAGGTTTAGAAAGCCCTTACAATTTTTGGAAATAGTCTTTTGTACGCGGCAAAGTTTTATTTTTGATTTGAATAGGGCCATGTTGGAAGTGGACCCCACTTGCCAACTCGACAGCCTCGTCACCACTGCCAGCAAATCGGAAGGGTATCACGCTTGTTGAGAGCTCTTTGCAAACATACAGATTCGGTCCCACATGCCATCACAGCAGTAGTATGTGGACCAATCAACGCTTTTCGCGTTGGTTTCGTGTTTACGTCAGCTCTCTCAAAATCGGAGCCGAAACCCTTTATAAAACACAGTCTAAAGTTTTTCACGTAACAAATGGCCATGACGTCACGGGGCCAAAGTGTTACGCGAAGATTTTATCAAACATAGTTTATATTATGGTTTGGAATCCGTGGGCCCCAGCGCTGGCCAATCAAATGGCTATCGCGTGGACTTTGAACTTGGTGACGTCACAAGGATTTGTGATGCGAACTTTTCATTGCAATTTGGTTTTATCAGTTTGAAATCCGGCGGGTCCACCATATAACAAAGTTTTCTATTTTGTTATATGTGTTACGTTATAATGTTTTGTGTTATCGCGTGACTAATTTTTTTTTGACTTTGGTTATGAATCATATGCGGGCAATATATATACATATATATATATAGTCCATAGTTTGTATTATTATTTTGAGCCATTTTAATGTGGGCCCCGAAGGCCTATATGAAGTTTATTATTTTTGTAGTTGTTTGTTGGTTAACATATGTGCTACGCCACATATATAAAAGGCCTGAAGGCTTAATGAAATAGTGTTGAAAGAAAATACACAGCAGTGTGTTGAAAACAAAGTGACATAATTTTTTGAAAAGCGTTGTGTGCATTTTTTCTGAAAGAGAGATAGAGAGTTTTGTGCACTGTGTCTTGTAGCAGTCATAGTGTAATCCCTCTGGTAGAAGAAGATCAAGTTTTTGTAATAGTTTTTCAGTTAATGAAATAGAATCAATTTCTGTCAACTCTCTCTATCAGTGAGAAAAAAAAAATTATTCTTTGTGTTTAAAGGAGAGTATTATTCTCTCAGTCTTTGTTCTAGAATTATAAAAAATTCCAACAATTTAGATATTTTAAGAGATAGAGTTAGTTCGATAATTTTAGGAAGTGTTATAATTTGTTTTGATACCATTTGATGTTAGAATATTGAATCTGTAGCATTGGTTATATTCCTTTCATTAACTGAATAATCTTCCTATTATTTTTTGGATTCTTTCCTGCAAGTAAAGATCACCTGAGCGGGTTTTGATTGTAATTGTTTAATCTGGTTAATCTAGTCTATTATTTGCATTTATATAACTTCTAAGAAATACTATTTTCATATTCCGTAGAAATTCATTCTTAACATTTAGATACACTGCATGAAAAACTTGGAATTCATCCTCGTACTTTTTCTTTTAATAAAATCTCAAAGACAACACAAAATTTCTAATTTTAGCAAAACCACATCTAATAGATGATTCTATATACTTATATTTCCTTTTGTTTGTTGCAGTATAACTTTGTCAAGAAGATCTCACCACCCAATGGTGAGACTGGGTAAGACACCCAGTCTCTCCCCCGAGCTCTTCCCCTCCAAATAGTAAGAGTGCACACTTGATTGAGTAATTTTGAACATCAAGATCACTAGTCCAGTTCTGAGTTTCACCCTTCCAGTGTTTTCCAATTATTCCACTGGTTTTCCCACCCAGCCCAAGAATTCCTTGATTCAAGAATTCCTAGATTTGGTAGTGTCCTATCTCACCTTGAATGATATGTTCAAGGTTCTCAATCATTCCTCCTTCTTGGATCCTCCAACTCCCTCTACCTTTGCCTTCCTCGGATCCTCCTTTCTAGGAAAATAAAATAATGCATAATTGTCCCTGATTATCTCAGGAAGTATTTTAAACTGAACTTCCTTTCTTGAAATAAATTTGTTTTTCTTTAACATTATTAATTTAATGTAGGTTTTAACCCTGAACAGAAATTATCTACACACGAATCTTATAACAGAAAATAAACAATTGCGAGAGCATAAAACATAAAACAGATAAACACAGAGATTTTCCCCTGGATCCCAAATCAGGACGACCAGCTTGATTTTTTATTATATTCCTTTTAGTGTTACAACACATATATATACATGCTGGAGCATACATAAACCCCAATCCATTAACCCTGGATTAGAACATAACCGTAGTTCCCTTGACCGGATCTACAAAAAAATACCAGGGGCCGAAAACCATCGAACCCCAAAACCATGTGCAAAACCATGCACAAAACCATGGACGCAGACTACCCAGCAGAAATTAAGGAACCAAAATTTTCGTGGAAAGAATATAACACATACCCAACATTCTCCCACTTGTTGTTTTCTTTCCACGGGGGGCCACAGGAGGGCTTAGTCATTGGCCCAATTCTTCAACACCCATTGTTTCTCTACACCAAGAGAACTTCTGAGTGCTCACAGACTTTGTCAATGCATCCGCAACATTCTTCAAAGTGTCCACCTTTACCAGCAACACCCTTTTAGCCTCAACCATATCTCTAACAAAGTGATATTGAACATCAATGTGCTTTGTCTTTGAATGATAATCAGGGTTCTTAGCCAAGAAAATTGCACTTTGGCTATCACAGTCTATCCTTATAGCTTGTTGTACCAACCCCATACTTGAACACAATCTCTACAACCAAACTGCTTCCTTTCTTGCATGAGTGGCTGCTATGTATTCTGCCTCTGTAGTTGAAAGAGCCACCACAGACTGTCTTTTACTCATCCAAATGACTGCGCCTCCAAATAGGCTAAACACATACCCACTTGTAGATCTTCTTTGATCCAGATCTCCAGCCCAGTCTGCATCAACAAAATCACGAATGTCCAACATTCTTTCTAATCCCGGTCTTCCCTGGTAGCACAAGCCATAATCACTAGTGCCACGTAAATATCTGAAAACCCGCTTTACTATTGTCCAATGCTCCTTCCCTGGGTTTGACATAAACCTGCTCAATACTCCCACTGCATGTGCAATGTCTGGTCTAGTACAGACCATTGCATACATCAAGCTACCCATTGCACTTGCATATGGAACACGGGACATATCCTCCTCTTCTTCTTGTGTCTTGGGACACTGTTCAGCAGACAGCTTTGCACCTACAGGAATAGGAACACTCACCGGTTTACTATCCTGCATATTGAACCTCTACAATATAGTCTCGACATGCTTCCTCTGGTTTAACTAGAGCTTCCTCTTTGCCCGATCTCTCTTAATTTCCATGCCCAAAATATAGTTTGCGGCACCAAGATCCTTCATGTCGAATTTGGAGAACAGTTGGGTCTTCAAATCTTGGATAATTTCTTTGTCATTTCCAATCAACAACATATCATCCACATACAAGACCAGATAAATAACACGGTCACCAATTAATTTAAAATAAACACAGTGATCCTCCTTGCTTCTAGTGAAGCCAAGTCCCCATATATAGGTATCAAATTTCTGATACCACATCCCTGGTGACTGTTTTAACCCATACAGAGACTTCTTCAACCTGCACACCAGTTCTTTCTTACCCTTCACCATAAAGCCTTCAGGTTGCTTCATGTAGATCTCCTCTTCTAGATCCCCATGAAGAAATTTTGTCTTCACATCCATTTGTTCTATCTCAAAATCAAATGCAGCAGCAACAGATAAAAGTAATCTAATAGAAGTAACTTTGGCAACAGGAGAAAAAATATCACCAAAATCAATTCCCGGCACCTGGGAATAACCTTTTGCTACCAACCGAGCTTTGTATTTCTCCACCTTGCCTTCTACATTCATATTCTTCTTAAACACCCATTTGCTCCCAATGGGCTTCCTTCCAGCCGGCAACTCCACCAGATCCCATGAATCATTTTTGTGCAAGGATGCCATTTCATCAACCATGGCCTCCTTCCAGAGTTTTCCATCCTCTAAATCTACTGCCTCCCTGACAGTTCTGGGTTCATCATCAGTTATAGTTAAGGCAAAACCTGAACAGAAAGCAGATGGACTATACCTTTCTGGTTGCCTTCTTTCCCGAACTGATCTTCTTAAAGCTGGATTTTGTGGCTCTTCATCTTCTGAGTCTTCTTCTGTTGTAGAGTCTGATTCATCCTCCTTTAGCTCAAACTCTATCTTCTTAGGTTCCTTTGGTAGGACTTCATGTTTAACAACATCTTTCACTTCTCTAAACACCACATATCGGCTGTACACAACCTTCCTTGTTTCTGGGTTCCAAAGCTTGTAACCCTTTAAACCATCCTTATACCCAATAAAGATGCACCTTTCAGATTTATTATCCAACTTGGTCCTTTTCTCCTTTGGAACATGTACATATGCATCACATCCAAATGCCCTTAGATGTGAAAGAGAAGGTTTCTTACCAGTCCATACCTCATGTGGGGTCTTATCCTCCAACACTGATGAAGGTGATCTGTTAACCAGATAGCATGCAGTCTCCACTGCCTCTGCCCAGAATTCTTGTCCTAACCCGGTACCACTGAGCATGCTTCTTGCCTTTTCCATCAGTGTTCTTTTCATTCTTTCTGCAACTCCATTTTGCTGAGGTGTGTATGGAGTAGTCTTCTGCCGTGCTATACCACACTTCTTACAGAACTCTTCAAATTCCTTCTTGCAGAACTCCCCACCATTATATGTCCTCAACGCCTTTATCTTCTTCTCTGTCTGGTTTTCCACCAGAGCCTTAAATTCTTTAAATCTGTCAAAGACTTCAAATTTCTTCCTCAAGAAATATATCCATGTATTCCTTGAGAATTCATCTATCAATGAAACATAGTACACAGACTTTCCCAGTGATGGAACTGACACAGGTCCAAACACATCACTGTGCACAAGTTCTAATATCTTGTTCGCCCTCTTAGCACTAGAAGGAAAACTCACCCGATTCTGCTTCCCATATACACAATGTTCACAGAAATCGAAATCCAGAGAGCAATTAGACATACCTTCTACCATACCATTTCTATGCAGTATCCGAAGGCCCTTCTCTCCAATATGTCCAAGCCTTTGATGCCATAGCATGGTCTTTTCTCCGAAGACAGCTAGGCTTTCCACTCCACTTTCAGGAACCACAGAACTGTTACACCCATCAATAACAGTGCTACCTTGTAGCTTGTACAGAGTTCCAGTCCGAACTCCCCGCATTAATACCAGTGCTCCCCGAACCATCTTGTAGGCATATTTCTCGAACACTGTTTTTACACCTGCATCATCCATCTTGCTTACAGAAATCAGATTTCTGGCCAATGCAGGAATATGCAGAACACCAGGAAGTGTTCTAATCCTTCCACCTTGCAGCTTCAGCTTGACCTTTCCACGTCCGATGATTTTGGCCCTCCTATCATCCCCTAGGAAGACATCACCACCATCATATTTCTCATACTCACAGAACCACTCCCTATGGGGAGTGAAGTGAAAGGATGCACCTGAGTCAATCAACCATGACTCATGATTTACATGTGTATTTGAAGAAGAAGCCAAATACACATCCCCACCTTCATCTGAGGTGGTTTTTGCCTCTGCAGAAGGAGCTTCATCAGATCCCTTTCCTTTCTCGGGAGCTTTAGATCTGCATTCCTTTTTGTAGTGTCCTTCCTTTCCGCATTTCCAGCACACCTTTACAAACTTTCCAGGAGATTTAGATCTCCCTCTAGATTTAGATCTCCCACTCGAAACCTTATTCTTGTTTCTGTTCTAGGACCTTCCTCGTACAGATAAGGCATCTCCATTTTGACCCTCCATATTTCTCCGTCTCATTTCCTCCGACAGCAAAGCTGAGACAATGTCATCAAAATTCAAGGTAGTTGTGTTGCTACCTATTGCAATAACCAGACTGTCCCACGAGTCTGGTAGAGAACACAACAAACTGATGCACTTATCCTCATCTGAGATTTTAATATCAACAGATGACAGTTGACTTACCACAGTATTGAAGGCGTTCAGATGCTCTGTCACCGAGTCTCCATCCTTCATCCTCAGGTTATACAGCTTTTTCCGCAAGAACAACTTATTCACGAGAGACTTATATTGGTACAAAGTCCCAAGTTTTTCCCACAAATTCTTCGCCGTAGCTTCCCCAGATACATTCAACAATACTGAATCTGACACACACAACCATATTGTGCTCTTAGCCTTCCGATCCAGTTTCTTCCAGTCTTCATCTGACATTGTCGTTGGTTTAGTACCTGGATCTACCGCAATCCACTGATCTTTATCCACCAGCAGATCCTCCATCTTGAGCTTCCACAACTCAAAACTCTGACCATTAAATTTCTCGATCTCTATCTTTCCACCGCTCACCATATTCTTTCACCGCAAGAATCGATCCCGCAGATCTCCCACTGCACAGGGTCTACCACAGGCCCGAGCAAAAAACCCTCAACAACAAAGGCATCCCCTTGAAGCCGAAACAACTCTGATACCAAATGTAGGTTTTAACCCTGAACAGAAATTATCTACACACGAATCTTATAACAGAAAATAAACAATTGCGAGAGCATAAAACATAAAACAGATAAACACAGAGATTTTCCCCTGGATCCCAATTCGGGACGACCAGCTTGATTTTTCATTATATTTCTTTTAGTGTTACAACACATTTATATACATGCCGGAGCATACATAAACCCCAATCCATTAACCCTGGATTAGAACATAACCGTAGTTCCCTTGACCGGATCTACAAAAATACCAGGGGCCGAAAACCATCGAACCCCAAAACCATGTGCAAAACCATGCACAAAACCATGGACGCAGACTACCCAGCGAAAATTAAGGAACCAAAATTTTCGCCGGGGCACTGCCCCGGACCCCGACAGGGGGGGCTACCGCCCCCCCTGTGACCCCCCTGTTGCGCCCAGCACACGTGCTTAGTCGTGGAAAGAATATAACACATACCCAACATTTAGATCACAAAAATCCCTTAGGCTACTTCACCCACAAGTCTTTAAGTTTATGATTTAAATGTTCCTTAAGTGGTGGTGATATTATTGTTTTAATTCTAAGGAGTTGTCTTTAGTGCGACTTTTTGGAGTTTCTGGTGCTGGAATCAGGCAGAAAATTTTGAGGTGAAATTTTGATTTGTGTTATCCAAAATGGTTTTTTGATTGTATATATGGATTCAACACCCTTAAAAACCCCTGGGGCACTTCTATTGTGCAGGGTTACACATCAAACTTGTGATTTCAATGAATTCCTACCTGATTTTAAAGAAATTTGATCAGAAAAATCCACTAGAAAAGTCTCCAAAAAGTTGCACTGACGACTTGGAATTTTAATAGTTAAAAGGATAAATTAAAATATATATATATATTTTTTTGTTTTTTTAAAAGTGTTGTTTATAAGTGATATTTTTGGAAAAAAATTCAAGTTTATATTCAAATCTAATTTGTCTAGAATCTTGTAGGGATTTATTGAAATCACAAGTTTCAAGTATGATAGGTGAACTTTTCACAATCAAAGTGCCCCAGGAGTTTTTGAAAGTGCTAAATCCATACTTGCAATCAAAAAACCAGTTTAAACAACTCAAATCAAAATTTCACTGCTGATTTTTTCGCGAGATTGCAGCCAAAAATCTGCCTGAAACTCCAAATTATCTAAGATATAGACAACGCTTTTTTAAATGAGTTACCTTTTTTGCCAAATAAATTATATTAGAGATAAATGGTATGAACAAAATAAATTATCTCATAAACCTAATCTAAAAAAACACACCACTTGTAATTTAACCAAATCAAATTTATCCAAACCATTGTAACAAAACAAATTACTTTATAACAGTAGCACCAGAGTCATCAATGCCCAGAGCCCACCGCAGCTGATTTTTTGACCATCAATAAAAAATTTTACTTAGAAGAGAGATTTGTGGATAGTACATATGTTTCTCGTGATCTCACATGGATGTGTCAAGGCCTCGCTTCAAGCCAAAAATAACTCAGGTGATTTCACGTGGAAACATCTGGGATAGGCTTCAACCCAAGATAAGTCCAACAATGTCATGGAATAGAACTTCCAATTTTCAGTTGTTGACTTTATTTGGAAACAAGCATTTGAGCTAGATGATTTTTGGGATGGGTAATCTCCCGAGAAGTCTTTGTTATCGATTGCAAGCCCCGGAAGTGATGATTGCCACTATGTGATTCATTTCACTAGTTTCAATCCCACTTCTTCACCCGTGTGAGCATCACCCGATGCAATGAGTGCTAAGTAAACTATTCAAAAATAATGAGAAATTAGTCAGTTATGACTACCTCTTATGGAAATGGTTATAGATGAATTTCTTACTTGAATCCAAAAAATGATATCTAATATAATGCACTGCGGAAACCCCTCATACTTAAATACAAAGAGTAAAGGGAGCTCTACTTGAATGGTTCATAAGGCACAATACTTGCTAAGGTTTTTCAAATCGGATAACAAGCTAAGTGGGCTTGATTGTGGGGAAAACTCCATAGTTAAGCATGCTTGAGCCAAAGGAGTTCTGGGATGGGTGACCTCCCGAGAAGTCCTAGATACCGGGTGCAAGCCTCGAAAGTGATGATTGATGCATGTGATTCATTTCACTAGTTTCAATCCCACTTCTTCACCCCTATGAGCATCACCTGATGAAATGAATTCTAAGAGGACTATTCAAAAATCATGAGCAGCCGATGAAATGATTGTTAAGCAGACAATTCAAAAATCATGAGAAATTGGTCAGTTACGACTACCTCTAATGGAAATGGTCATAGATGAATGACTTACTTAACGCAGATGAATGCCAAAAATGATATAAACTGATATCTAATATAATGCACTGCGGACACCCCTCCTACTTAAATACAAAGATTAAAGGGGATTCTACTAGAATGGTTCATGAGGCACAATACTTGCTAAGGTTTTTCAAATGGAGTAGCAAATTAAGTGGGCTTGACTGTTGGGAAAAACTTCACAGTTAAGCGCACTTGAGCCAAAGGAGTTTTAGGATGGTGACCTCCCGGGAAGTCTTGGTTATAGATGAATAACTTACTTAACGTAGTTGAATCCAAAAAATGATATCTAAAATAAAAATATAATCTTTTTTTTTTAATATTATGAGGCAAATATCTTCATGCTTATTAGGAATTGATTCCTCTAAAATTCTCATCTATTTAATTTATATAATTACTTTAATATAAAAATTACATAATAACTTAAACATAAAATTAATATTATTATTTAGAAACAATATAATATATATATATATCTATATATATATATATATAGGTTCCAAACACTTCTTCTTTTTTTCTAAGTAAAACTATATCTATTAAGCAGTCAAAGCAGAGTTATAATTCTCATCCTCAGAAATGGATGAATCCATGACGGAGGGAATAGGAAAAATGCTACTGTCCAAAACTAGACTACCCCTAGAGGGGAAACCAACCTTGAGAATCCAACCATAATATTCTGCCCATAGCGGGAAACCGGCCTTAGTAGTAGTACAAAAAGAGATAAACAGAGCTAAACAAAGATAGCAGATAAACTAGTAAATGGAGAAATTCGAAGAGTGAACTCTATGGAGAACCTTCATGCGAGTCGTTGGGGGGAGGCGATTATTTGAGAATGCGGCAGATATATCCATAATCCAGAGTGTCCAGGCCTTGTTTCACATCCTCAAGCGGTTCATGTGGAGAAGAAGGAAGACCGAGGTGCTCCTCCGGTGAGTCCGCAGAGGTGATATCCTGCAAGAAGGTTGGATTGTACAGAGAAGCCATCACATTGTGGCCATATTTCTTTGAGGGGGTGCCCGAATGTCTCAACCCCGAGAGTCGCTTCTCCGCAGCTGGTTCAAAATCACTGTCATCTGAATTAGAGCTAGAAGCAGGTTGCACAGGGAGGGCTTTAAGTTTGCGGGGGAGGAAGGCAGGCTCAGAAGTGATGGAGGATATACGATCCCTCTTCTTGCAACGAGAGGAGGAGGGTGGAGCATACAAATTAGAGAGTTGTGCGGGAGGAGCCAAAGGGTCGGAAAACACAGCGGGAGGTGAGGCCAAAGCAAGGATGGAGGGTGACAAGTCTGCCTTATCCTATTCAACAGGAAGATTCAAGTCCATGTGGAGAGTATGTGGCAGAGGGGGCCATGCAGGGAAGCCCCTTCCCCCGCACACCTGCAATGCTACTGATGGCGCCATGGCATCTTAGCGATCCTGGGTAAGGCATAGTATTTTTGCAGATTCGAGACAGAAGACAGAGCCCAAAGGCTTCTAGCCAGAGCCGAGGGGGGCCGAAGCCACACAAGCACAGGGAAGACAAGCAGAGCAGGCTGAGGATCCGAGGGAGGAGTAGGAATGGAGAACCTCATAGCGTAGGAAGGAGTAAATAAACATGATGCTGAGTATGTGTAATGTTCAAAAATTTTAGCCTCCAAGCTAAATGGAACATTAGAGTTAGCAGCAGCTCTAGTCGGTGAATAAATGGGAAGAAAAGCCCATAAGTATCCTAAGGAGGAATAAAATACTCCAAATATGAAATAGGGACACTCTTTCTAGCTCAATAAGACACCTCCATGTGTGAATGGGCTTAAATTGAAGCTTCTTTGACTAAGTCAACAACGCAATTTTAGTGGAGGAGGAATCCTAGGAGGGATAACACAATTTTGGAGGAGATGTAACTTGGGTTAGAAGTAACATAAGTGAGTGGGGCCAAGGGAAATAAAACTCATATCTTATATAAGGGAGAGGATGGCAGCATTATTGATTATGTAGTAGATTATTATTCTTAGCTGCCAAAAATTGTTGCTGCTTTGCTGCTTAGCAAAGCTGCAGTGCTGTTTAGCACTGGGTGTTCCCGAGCGGGAATCCCACCTATTTCCTTTGAGGAGCCTCATTGGGAGATTTTTCATTCATCATTCCACATCAGGTTTTTAGGCCAAGCTTCAGCCATGTTCATCAGCACAGTTCTTGCCATAGATTATGCAGTGTTGCTGGGTGCAGCAGTGGAAGGGATTGGAATCCTGGTATCTGGGCTAGTTTCTCATTGGAGGGAGGTTTCCTTCACTTGAGAGATCTATTTGGGAAGCTCCTAAGCTTATTTCAGATCTGTGGTATTATACCACACATTTCCCATACATTCCCAACACTGTTTCTACTAGGGAATTCATTATTTTGGAGGCAGTGTTCATTGCATGGTTTGGTGGCTCCGTTGCTGAGTTTCCTTGTGATTGAGAGGTTCATACTTTCATGGGGGGAAGCCCTTGAGGGTTCTACATTATATCAGATTTATTTCCAGCCTTCTATACTCTTATGCTTCAGTTTTGCAGTGATTATTAAGTAATTTTCTGAAGATCACAATTGTATGCAGAGTATTTGACAAGAAACCCATGTCAGTTTCTTGGTATTTTGTATAAGGAGACTAGATCTCAGTTCTTAATGCATATTTACTTAATATATGAGTAGATATATTTGTCTTCTTATTTTCTGAGTTAAAACCCTCATAATACCGCACAATCACTCTATGCAGCAACTCTAGCAAAATGCAGTTTTGGGGTTTTTAGTCATTTTCAGCTATACTAGTGTGGGAGGTATGTTTAACCCACCTAGTTCCATTTATTTATAATCTCCTCTTGTATTTACATGCTACATAGATGTATCCATGGGATCCAAGTGATAATTTCACTTTTTTATTGCATATGTTGCTGGAAATGCATTTTTCATGCATGGTTCATGAGCAGTCATGAAAAAGGAACATTACAGTGGTATCAAAGCATGATCTCTAGCACAGCCTATGAGATCTAGCTATCAAAAGAAGGAGAGATGGATAAAATCTAGAAATCTTCAATATGTGTAGGAAGAAAGGAAGACAAGCTCACAAATCTTCTTCCAAAATCTATGAAGAGCTTTCAAGGAGTGCTAAAGAAAATGAGATTGGAGATGGAATCTCCAAAGGAGGTTGAATCTAGAGCTGAATCTAGATTTTCACATGGTGAGTGTGAGCATGCAGCTACACTCCATGATGCACAACATAGTCAAATGCCTAGAGCTATCCTGAGATGGATTGGGGGAGGAAGAATGCCTAAGAGAATGACTCTTAGTGATTTGTTGCGGGAGCATGAATCTCAAACTGAGAGGTTTAGAGATCATACTGATTTCCAAGAGTTTTGAAAGATCCATATGGAGAAGAGCCAGCAACAGGATGCAGATAGATTTCTTCTATCTCCTTTTTCCTGATCACCCACATGTTCAGCTGGAGCTTGGGTGAAGGAGCTAGACTCCTATTTGTAGCTATAACACATTTCTAAAGATGAAGCCATCAGAGTTGTAGCGTTGCATTTCAGAGGTAAGGCTCATGCATGGTGGATTTTTTAATATTATTCCTTAAATAATGCCAATACTTTCTCTTATGCAAGATTCATAAAAACATTGATGGAGAGGTTTGGTGAAAAACTTCCTAAGACACGTGAGCAAGGAAAACTGGAGAAAACAAAACCCTTGCATGTGATGGAGAAAACTCCATTTCAGAAAACCATGGGAGGAGCTGATGTCTTGCATTACACTTTGCCAGAAGAAAAATCTCCAGTTCATATTCTTGAACAACAGGGCATGGGGATCTCCTTTTCACATGAGGATCCAACTATTGAGATGTTGCCCATACACATTGAGGATGATGAGGGAAACAACGCTATCACATCTAGAGCACATCCAGTGCCTCATGCAGAGGAGAGAGGAGCACATACTCCCACAGGAGGGATTCTTGTATCCTTCCAAGAAGTTCCCCGGGATCTGATACATAGAGGTCCAAGCACAATTAGTGAGTAGCATGATTGTGCAGCATTGTAGCTGGAAGGAGGAGGAAGGGAGGAAGAGAAGCATCATTTGATGAGAGGTACACACCCTTCTCTATTTCAGAGAGCCAGTGCAAGAAAGAGGCAGACTGATTTGTGCTATAAGGGCAAGGGCAAGGTTGCCCAATCATATGTATAGTCTACTCTTGACATTGATGTCTCACTACATAGAGGCATTCCACCAGGGAGGCCACCAGATCTAGAGTTGATGAGAGATATCTTGTCTTTGGGTTCACCACTCTTGGATTTTGGAGAGGTGAAGAGTTTGGAGAAATACTTTGGCATGAGGGATGTCAAAGTAGCAGACAATAGCATGAGGAGAGCTTCACATGCTAGATCACCAGCACTATCTCTGGGGAGGATTGATCCTTACTAGAGATCTCAGCTCTTGGTAGAGTACTCCAAGGATCTTGGTGCATGCATGATTCTTGATGACCCAGATGGAGATGACAGGTATCGGGTGGGTGACATAGTCATCTATTCTTATGACAGAGTCTTCTTGACTGGAGCTTCTAAGCTCAAGGAGGAGTTGTTGCATGCAACACATGAGGACTTATTTTCCATGCATTTTGATGCATATCTTGCCTTGGAAAAGGAGTTCATTTAGGAGGGCATCCAGCAGGACATATATCAGCATATGGAGAGATGCATAGCCCGTATGGTGATAGAGAGGATTTCACAGCCACCTTCCTACTCATTGGGAGTGAGGGAGAATTTCCATTGGATCCATTTCAGCTCAAGACCACAAGTACATGATGGAGGAGGTATCATTTCATGTTTTATATTGTACTTATTTCCCTTATTTGAGTAGTATGATGTAACAAGAAGAAATATTTCTTCTTTAATATTGTATGATGATGTACTTGCAGCTACTTGTAGCATTGATCTTGGCTATTCTTTTGATGAGCTATGGGGGAATCCATATGTCTCTTGGTGTGCGCCAATGACACCATATTGGAACTTCATGTTTTCGTCTTATGATATGACTATGGCAGCAAACAAGTGGCTAGCAAAGCACTTGTTATTTCTTATTTTAATGCAGGCCAAGGATGCACTACGCTGGTTCCATGAGGGGGACCATGATTCACTTTCTGGTTGTCATTTGGACACGTGGCTGCGGGCCCTACCCGCACACGGTACATTACAACGCACCACGCTCCGCGAGTCTCGACCTCGAGACCTCGACTTTGATACCACGTAGATCCAACCACTACACCAAAAGCTTGAACTGTTAGTGAGGGCGACATCCTAGGGTGTTAAGGGTGTGCCTAACCCCATCGAAGCATCTGAGGGCGGGGGCCAGTTGTGCAACACCCCTCATTACATAGACTCGGACATGTGGCTGCAGGCCCTACTCACACATGGGATATTACAGTACGTCAAGGGAAGGGTGGCGCATGGGACTTTAAAGCCCAAAGCACGCGAGAAATTAAGGCTTTGGGTATCCCCAGGCCATGGCACATAGGCGTGTCGTGTGGTGAGCCACATGGCCGCCCTGTGTAGCCCATCGAGACTATATAACACCCGCATCCGGGGTAGGTTCCAAACACTTATATGGTATAAATTTCATGCTTTAATTTAATATTTTTAACATCGATTTGTTTAAATTTAATATATAATTTTTTTAATATTTTAAATTAATATTGATTAATCTTATAATATAAATATTTATTTTTAAAATACCTATTAATAAAAATTAATAAATATTTCAAAAATTAGTGTGCTCCTTTCAATTTATAAACTCATTAGTGGGCACCGTAATTTAATGGTTAATTTTGACATATAAATACTATTGCACCTATTTTTTAAATTCATTTTTACATAGATGTGAAAGATAGGTTCAATCTTAATTCATCATTAGTAAAATTGTAGTGTTATAATAAATATTATTACTGTAGTGTTATGATAAATCTTATTGTAGTGAATATTATATTTTTAAATATTAAATTAGAGTGATTTTTTTAAGTTGGTTATATTGTATTATTTTAATGAGGATTATAGATCAAAACTTGTTTGTTATAAGTTTGTTAATGACAAATTATGCCAAAATCAATGATATAAATTTAGAATTTTCAAGTTGCTAAGATCTCATCTAATTAGAATATTGATTATATAGATCAAAACTTTTTTGCTATAAGTTTGTTAAAGACAAACTATGCCAAAAACAGTGATATAAATTCAGAGTCTTCAAGTTACTAAGACCTCATCTAACTAGAAAATCTAGTAAACATAAACTTAAAAAAATAGGTTGGTTGTGGGTAACTTTGACATACATGGACATGAGAAGACAAAAAAGGACTTTTAGTGATGCAAGCAAAAATCTAGTGAATCATAACAATTATTGTTCACTACCTTCATGAGGAGAAAGAGATAAGCATTGATTTCTCGGCTAGAATGGTCAGCTTGAAGTTTATACTATCAAGTTTTTTCTCCGTCAAATCTGATAGAATTCTCCTCCTATGTCTGTGTGGCCTACAATATTTCCTTCAAAAAATTTGATAGAATTCTTCTTCTATACCTCCCTATCCAGCCTACAATATTAAAATGATGTTTAATCTAGCTAGAATCATATCAAGACCTCCTATGTTTATGGCCTGCAATATTTCCTTAGGCGAATTTGATAGAATTCTCCTCGTGTACTTCCCTATCCGACCTATAGTATTAAAATGATGTTTAATCTAGCTAGCATCATATCAAGGTGGAAGAGGAACAAAGGCTCATGGACACCCTCCTTGGGAAAATCGAAGTAAATTGTTATTAATATGACAAATAGAGTAATGTTCCTATATATAAAAATAGACTAGTACAATCACATTATATTGATGTGGTTGATATAGCGGAAAGCTTCATAAACATTAAAAAAAAAAAAAAAAAACTATTGTAACAAAAAACCTATTGCAACACGAAGAATGTCTTAAAATGCACACATTTACTTAATTAACCATGTATAAAAAAGTTATGTGTCAACATTAACTTGAGGAAAAAAAAGAACTAGACATGTATAACACACACTTTGTAACCTAAAAAACTTTGTAACTCACTATAAACTTGATAAGCATTTAGACAAAGCATATGATGAGTATGTTCCCTGAATCAATCTAAACTGTCAAATAAAAAAATAAAATAAAAAATTCAATAGATCCTCATCCACCTTAAGTTGAAATAAAGAAACTTGAACAATTAATAATTTAGTGTGATAATATATCAACTATAAAATTATTTAATATAATATTTTTAAAAATATTATATTTATATAAATTAAAATTTTAAAAATAAAATTTATATAAATTTGATTTTTCCTTAATTTTTTATTTATATATTTTTTAAAATTTATTAAAATAAGTCATAAAGTTTAAATTTTTTATTTTTAAATAATTATTAATTAAATTATTTTATATGTACATTTAGCCCTTACTCCATATATATATATATATATATATATATAATGGAATTAGAAATGATAACATTTTTGAAATAAACTATAAACTGTTTTAATTGAATTAAAAATAAAAATATTTTTAAATTGATAAAAATAAAATATATATTATTAAATTAAATACAAATTTTATTATATTTATCATGATATTTTTAGGAGATTTAGAAATAAAAATATATTTTATATTACAATCCCAATCCGAAGACATTTAGAAATGAAAATATTTTATACTGAAAATTGTAGAGTATATATATTATTAAAATTAATTATAGCTTTAATACAAGTTGAAATACATTTTTTTTATATATATTACAGTTTGAATACAATTAGAAACAAGAATATTCTTCTAGCATGTGGAATACATATTTTATTAGGCGAGGTTGCTTCTTTATACAACCAATCCGGTTTGAATGGTATGATTTTAAAGTTAAATTTGCAATATCACTCAACGCATCTTGAAGTTGTCCATAGCATGAGACAGCAGTTTTTGAACCGGGAAAGATGGATTCGGGCAGTTCAACCGACGGTCTGGTTTGTGTTTGCAGTAATGATGGTTTGGGAATGGTGCTTGCGTTGAATAACAAAGTTCATTACATATTCAGTGTATATTGTATTAGGTTGGTTATTGATTTGACATTAATTTTTGTTTGACTTTAAAAATTTAAATTTTATTTAATGTTAAACATTATGAATTGAAATTTATATTTTTTTAATAATATTATAATTTATTTATCTCAAATTTTATTGGTTTAGAAATTTAACATACTATTGCAAAATTTATAGTTTTTTGTGCGAGTTTAATTACTTCATCCACAACCTAAGACAATGAAGAGTTGTACAAGGGAAGCGATTACAAAATCGTATGACTTCAAAGTAATGGCCGAACTTACAGTTGAATGACTATAACCTATCTTTTGAGTAATTTCCAGAACCAATTGTTCAAACAATGGCTACGTACCATTTTAAAAACATGATCAATGGAAATCCAAGTGCAACCAGTGGTTTTTAGTCCAGAGATATATAGCAATTTACTATAATCTGACCCTATAAGTACAATTTGCTTATGCAATGCACTAATTTTATATATTTTCCTAACTCTTTAGAATATAAATAGTTATTATATATATAAATTTAAGTGGAATAATAATAATTATTATTATTGTTTTGTATTTGATTTAAATATGGAATTAAAATTAAATGTTAATGGTGGGTTGATGTTTTGGCTATTTATAATGTTTAGAAATAGTTTTTGTGAATTAATCATACAATAAAATAGATATAGACATATGTTTTCATATTTAAAAAAACACAAATACTTTACTTAAAAAACAATTTAGCACATAGTTTATACACATAATCATCTACTTTTAACATATGATATCGCTATCTTTATATTTATAAATTACACAATATTTTCATATCGAATGAATATGTCATTGTATTCTTTATTTTATTTTATTTTTTTAAGTAAATATTAACTCTTTTATTTTTATTTTTATTTTTTTCATGCTAAATAAATAACATAATTTTTAATAAAATCATTTCTTTTATTAATTAAAATTTATTAGCCTAGAATATTGTTATTTTTATATTATGTATTCATATGTCATTGTATGTACCAATACAAAGTTGGTAACCAAATTGCTCTATATTTTTAATTATACCCAGTTAATCAACTACTTATTTGAATATAATAGTTCTCCATAGTTTAATTATAGCGAGTTGAACATTGTTCCATTCAAAAAATTGATGTGTGGTAATAAGTGCAAAATGTATAATAGCAAATGTCCATTAACTTGTATCAATTATTTTTGCTTTTGACTAATTAATTATATATTTGTTATTTACTTAATAACATTGAGTTCATTTGGAAAGCTCAAGTCATTGACTGTATGATGGAAAAAATCACTAAATTATAATGGATTAGGATTATATGGATTTTCAAATTTCATTTACTAACATCACGTAAGAATAAAGGAACAAAAAAAAGATAATAAATAATAAATGTATTTTTTTCCTAAATGTAATTCTATGCAATTGTTGAAATATATACAATTGTAACTTTTAATTTAGTTTTATTAAATCTTAGCTATATTTAAACTAATTGTCTGGTAGTAGCTACCATGTGGCACTTGTTACATATTAGAGTTAGTTATGTTTTTTTTTTATGTTAAAAAGTAGTTATGGTTTGTTTTTTTTTTTTTTTTTTAAATAAATTAAAAATAATATGATGATATTATATTGAATGCTAATTCTAAATTTATTATAAAAAAATACTTGTAAATATTTACCAATTATTTAATTTTCATGATTATATTAATATATAACTTTTTGGGCAGTAATCGAAGGTTTCCTCATATTCATGGTTTCCTCATCTAGTTCGATGTAATCGAAGGCATCATTCATTCTATCTACATGTTGTTGGGCAGTGGTGGATTCAGCCCCAGTGAAGTGCAGGATTTTGGATTGGTAATCATTTCGCAAAGGTAACAAAGGCTTTGGTAACACTAAGGGCGCATACCATGCTGCCTTGATAGGAGCTTATGGTGGATTTACAGTGGGAGGATTTGCATTATGGGATGAGGTGATTTGAACAGTGGTGGTGTGAATGGGTGTGGCGGAAGTATTTGGACTTGTAAACTAATTTTCAGCATACTTTGGGTGGAAAGAGCCGAAGTGGTGGAGAAGCAGAAAATCAGGTGGTGTAGTGGGGGATGCTTCTCTGCTAGAATTTTGCTACAAGTCTATCGGTTCAAGATCAGTATGGTTAATACTATTTTGTGACTTGGTTCTAAAATGGTTTTTTGTATGGCGCAAGTAAAAATAGGGATCTTGCAAGGACGTAAGATGTTCAGGTATAGAGCTTGCTTTATGGATACTACTATTGGTAGTTACATTTCCAGTTTCAGAAGTTTGCCACAAAATATTTTATGGGTCATCAACTATGGTAGGAGGATTTGGGTCCAGATGAGATCTGGTATGAATTCTTTGTGAAGCCAGATTTCAAATTCAAAAGAAAGAGAGGCTGAATTTCGTGACTTTTTTTGGAAGGATGCCCTCTCTAAGAGTTTATCAAACTCGCATAGGGTATGACTAAGCTCTTAGACTTCTCAAGGTTGTTTATGATGCAGTCCTATAGGAGTCTATGGATGCTAGTAAAGTTTAGAAAGCCTACTAGGGCTAGTGGAGTCGCCAGGTGGATGTTTTTGTCTTGTAGAGACAAGTTTTTGTGGTCCATTGCCAATGACTAATAGAAACCAATCTAGGGATTTTTTTGCGATTTTTTTTACATAGTTTTTTATATGTAGCCTAGTTTGTAAGAGTGTCCTATATTTGACTCATCACTTAGCTAAGGTGGTGAAACAAAGAGAGTTTGCTCTAATGGCTTTATAGGCTACCTGTCTGACTTTAATTTTGAAGGACAAATGAGTCTACAAGAGTTTGCTAGGCTGTTATATACTCAGTGGTCCCATCGTGATCGCCATTATTTTGGAGTCCCGTAATTTGGCAAATTGGTAAATCAAACAATAGGGTAACATCAGACCAATCTTTGGAGTCCTAAGACCTAGCCTTCCTGGACTCAGAGAGGTTTCTCTCTATGGTGTGAAAGATGTGAACTTGTTCGCTTTGTACGTTTGATTTTAGGCTAGTTGTTAAGTATATTTTGGTTTTGTTACACCATTTTTTGGTCATCTAACCTTTCATCATTAGATGGACCCAAGTACACCATGTAAGACCAGTTTTACCCCAAGTAAAACTGCTTTCACTATGTTAATTAAGAAACCCCAAAAGGGAATATTAAACAAACCCATATTTGTTTGATTTTCCCCAAGGAATAATTAATTAAACCACAATTTAATTATTATTCCCAGTCATGTTTAACCCAAAAACAAAGAAATTAATGAGATAAACCCATAGTTATCTTATTATTTTCTAGGAATAATTATTTAAATAATATTCCTTGTTAAATATGACCAAATCAACCACCATTAATCAAATAAATCATTATTTATTTGATTATATCCCAACCACTTCCTTAAAAGATAAATAAATCATTTATTTATTTATTTTTCACTAATCAAGGGATTTGACCCAAGTCAAACACCCTTTCCCTCCAACAAATAATAATAAAATATTCCATAGAGGTGGATCTAGATGTGATTAACATTATTTTAATCATGCACCAAGATCTAGAAGGACCCAATATTTTGTTATAAATAGGAGGGTTTCCCCCATCATTCTTCACCTTTTGTTGCATACTAGATCACTCTGGATCTATACAGTTGGTCTCATTTTTCTGCCATTTTGCTCCCATTGAGCTCTACCTTCTACATTGGGTTTTCTACATCTACAAGAGAGAGAAAGCTTAGATCTGAAGTGCTGAGGACTACAAAGAACCCATCCCATTGAGGAGATCTGGATACACCGTCTTGTTTCCTCCCAGGTGCCCTGTAATATAAAAATTCATTCAAAAATCGTGTTCTTGTCTTGTCTGTTGGATGCATGGAGCAAACTCTTTACTTTACTGCTTAATGTCTTTCCATTTATAGATCTGTTTGTTGCGGCATTTTAACTACTAATTGCAGATCTGAAGATGTTTGGCAGCCTCTATTGTTGTTAGGGCTATTAGTTATGCATAGCTAAAGTGGTTCTTTTTCGTACACTTCGACGAAGAATTCATACTAACAAATGGCGACTCCACACGGGTTTTAAATTACGACCGCTGTCGTTTTTCCTATTCCTGCATATCCAGCTACTTCAGGCCCTAGGGCTTCTTTTCAGTTGCTTAGTTTTCCTCTTTTTATGTCATTTTTCTCACATAAAACCCTAAAAACTTAAAATTTCTAACTTCCGTGTGTTTCTGGCCCTATTGCGCAGGTAAGCGACACCGTACTTAGGCGGGAGCGACCTTTTAGAAATCCGTATGCAGAACAACCGAGAACGGTCGCACTTTTGGCCCCTAAATGATCCGGGTGGATATCGGTGGCCACCCACCTATTCCCGCCAGCCCCCCACCATTGTCTCTTTCGGTTTTCGGTTTCGGCACCAATACTATTTTTCGCGATTTTTCAGGTCACCGAACTTAGAACCGTTTTGAGGCCCTAAACGACGTTTTGAATCTGCCAGCGAATTTTCTGATAAAATTCGTCCCGACAGCTGTAGTCCTCGGATAGAGCTTTCTAATGATGTATCATATGCGTCAAACGGAGATAGTATGCCAAAGTTACGTCCCTGGGAAGTTGAAGCACCAATTTACCCAAACGGGGCCCATAGTTTTGGCGCTTCATCTCCTAGGGTTAGGTTTTTGGGATGTTTAGGGTTCTCCATTGTTTCTCAATAATAAATAGGCCCTCGCGCCTCATTGTAAAGCAGTTCAGAGGTCTGTAGCCACCACATCTCTTCTCAGAGATTCGCTACCAGCACCCTAGCTATTTTATTTCCATTATGTCTGTAAGCATCTTTCTGTTATTTGATATTAATGAAATGAAGTGTTATTTCCGCTGCATCTCTGTATTTATGGTTATGTGTTTATTCTGTTGCATTCCTGCATAAATCCGGATCACTAAACCTACGACCTGGACCTCCAGGTCGCACTTTTCAGCCTGTTTTCTGCGACCTGCACTCAGATCAGGTCAGAAACTGCGACCTGCCTTTTTTCCAGCATTTTTTCTGCAATTTTTCTGGGTTCTGCTGCAGCTTCTGTCAGGGTCTTCCAGCCTCTGTCTCAGCCCGCCTTGACCAAGATCTGATCTATTTTTACTCATCTAAGTGGGAACCCATCCCCTTAGGGCTTTAGTACCCTCCACTTTTTGTGGAAGAGTTTTAGCTGTTTCAGCCGTCGGTTTCAGAGCTTCAGCCCCCTCTTTTCCAGATCTGTTACCTCACTTTCAGATCCATTGAAATCAGCCTCTTTTCCTTTCAAATCACCTCTTGTTGTTTTGTTTGGACCTCCTCTGAAGGCCTCCGCCTTGCCCCCCCGGCTTTTTTGCTGATTTCCTTTTTCCAGCCACGTTGCCCCTGTCTCTTGGCTATGATCTGCACCCCTTGTCTGCAGCTTTATCCTCCAGATCTCTGTCCCTTTTGACCCTAGATCTGTTGAGCTTCCTTTGTGTGTGTTTTACATAGTTTTTCCCTTTCTTTTCAGCATAGTTGTGAGAGACCCACCTTCTTGGGTTAGATAGATGCATACGTAGCTGTTATTTTTCTGTTATTTCAGCATTCTATTCTGTTCTTTGTAGGTTTATTTTCAGCTACGCAGCACACTTTTTCTTGCTCTCAACAACGGAAAGGGTTTAAAAATTAAAATTAATGCACGCCACACACTGACCCTAAGTGAAGAAGCGCCTGGTTAACACCGCCTGGCAAAGACTCTAAAATCAATTGTCACTGCACCTTATCTACCCTTGACCTTTCTTGATTCTGTCCCCTTCTGCCCTTGTCGGTTTCCTTCTTCCTGTCATCATTGCGCCCCCAAGGCGCCTTTCCCGGAGACTTCTTGGCCTTCACCCTCAGTTTCCGGTTGATCGACCTACTCCGCACCGCCGTCGTCGAGCCAGTCCACCTTCGAGTCCGCACTCTGACTCCTCTCCTGATTCATCGGGTCCTCCTTCTCCTTCTGGTTCTCCCCCTGTTACCTTCACTATGTCTGGTCCAGGGCCTAACGCTAGCGGTTCTCCCGGCCCCAATGCCGGCCCTACTTCTAGCGGAACCGCCACAAACACTACCCCGGCCACCTCTGTGCTGCCGTACATTGCAGGCCTCAACCTCCCCGATTTTCATCAGTTGATTAATGACCCCATTCACCACAATGCTACCTGGCCCGCTATGCCCACCAAGCTGCCCTCTGATATCCCTAAGTTCGAGGGCCTTAATGGAGAAGATCCAACCAATCACGTCAGGTCTTTCCACATGTGGTGTTCCTCCAATTCCATTACCGATGACTCCATCCGTCTTCGTTTGTTCCAACGCACGCTTACCGGCGAAGCTTCTAAATGGTATGTCGAACAAGCCACTTCTTCCCATACCACGTTCGAGACTCTTGCCCAAGCCTTTTTGTCATACTTCCATCTCCCTCTCCGATACGACACTGGCACAGAGCTCTTGACTTCCTTTAAGCAATCCTCTTCCACACGCCTTTCTGCCCATGTTCAGGAATGGCGACGAAGACAGAGCTTATGTCGAGCCCCTCCCTTTGAAGATCGGGTTTACATGGACTGGTTCCTTCGCACCCTTCCGTCTCCCATCGGCAAAGATGTCGCCTCTCACTTTCCTCAATCTGAAGAAGCCGCCCTCCAAATAGCTTTAAAGTATGACCTGATCTATGCTCAATCTGGTTATGTTTATACCGTTCTTCCTGACATCCCCCGGCCCGGTGGCGCTAACGCCCCGGGGGCATCTCATTCCGCTGACGGTATTGTTAGATCTCTTTCCCACCCCTCTGCTCAACCTCCTATGGGCTATGGTCTCCCTCGGGGAGGGGCCAACACCTCTAGCACTCTTCCCCCTCCCGGTAGCATGTATCCAGGATACGGCATGCCTCCTCCTTTTGCCCAACCTCCTGCTTACCTCAATGTTGCCCAACCTAACCATTACCCTTATCCACAGCCTGGTGCGCCAGCTCCTCCAGCATATGCGCTTCCATCTCCCTTGCCTCCTCCAAACCCGCAATAGCACTTACAGCCCCCTCCAGGGCAAGTATTTGCACAGCTGGGCGTGACTAATCCCCCTTCTTCTGAAAGAAGGCAGAGAGGCAACAGGAGGCAAATAGTCTGCCTCCGGTAACCAAGGACCCAGTTCTGGTATGGCCCCCAACACTAGCAACCGCCACGGGCATTCGCCCGGGTAGGACGGCGCAGCTTCGCCTGAAACAACCCTGTTCGTGTTGCGGCATTTTACAGTCCACTACACTCACGATTGTCCTCTCTTACCCCGGATGCGACAGATGTGTGGGAGTCTCGAAGCCACGTGCGCGGACAACACGCCTCCTAATGCTCCTCTAATGTGGCCACTACCCCGGCAGCTGTGTTCCAGCGATCCTTTCCCTCAACGAAGTTCGTGGCTGCCCAACCCCCGGCAAGCCATGTAGCCTGCCCCTCATCCATTTACGGTTCCTCCCAGTTGCAGAGATCCTTATGATGCGCTCCGATCCGTCCCCTTCCGTCGACCTTCACCTTCAAACTCGGTCTCGCCAGTACCCCAAGCCTCCTGCTCAATCTGCTCCCGAGCCTCCATCTTCAGGTTCTACAGAGCCTCTTTCGACATCCAGTGGCCCCTTACACATCCCTCAACCCAAAGTTGAGGTTCATCCAAAGATTCCAAAGGGCCCATTACGCCGAAATGCTGCTTCCGGTCAAGCCGCTCAGTCATATAGTATAGTAGATGATTTGGCGCAATCCCCTGCTGCCATTTCCACACTGGAACTCCTCCATTCATGCCCTTCTCAAAATAAGGCTCTACTATCTGCCGTGGGCGCTGTTGATCTTGCTGATGACCAAATGATTGTTTTTGACGCCACTCAATCGGACCATCCTCCTCTTCCTCCTTCTATTGCTTTCCAAATCCCAGTCAAAATCCGGAACGCCACTGTATCCCGGTGTATAATTGATGAGGGGGCATCCACCTGTGTGATGTCCGCTTCGGTTTGGAAGCAACTCGGATCCCCTGAGCTGGCCCCTTCCACGATCACCCTTCGAGCGTGGGACGGTCATACCTCCCAGCCTATTGGCCTGTTTCGTAACTGTCCCATCACCCTCGCCGGTAAGACTGTTTGCGTTGACGTCGAAGTCATTGACGCCCCTCTAGACTACAACATTCTTTTGGGGCGAAGCTACACCTATGCCATGTCTGCTGTCCCATCCGCGGTTTTCCGCAAGATGTCTTTTCCACATAATGGGAAGATAGTCACCATTGACCAGCTATCTTATCATGAGCCGCCGTCTCAGACCTCCTCCGAGACGACCATCTCTTCTGTAGCCAACAAGCAAACCGTCGATTCTCGGACCAGTGTCTCCCCCGGTGTCTACAAAGATTCCACCTTGCTTGGTACTTTCCCTCATCTTCCCCCTCCTCCAGTCACTGATCCCAGCTTGTCGAATGTTTGCATGATGCAATCATGACGGGGAAGTTTGCCCATCATTACTTTGCCCTCGGCTAGTCGGCTTAACCTCCCCCGCCCTGCGCCGAGGCCGCTCCTAGCCATTCATCTCGGCCAGTAGGACCTCCTCATCTTGGCCCTCCCCTCTGGTGGCATCCCCAGGAACCTCTTTATCCCCCGAGGCTCGGTTCCCCACAGCTGTAACTGTCTCGGAGCCGTCCTCACAGTCATTACCTGTGGACGGATCCCCTTCTTGGCTCCCCTCTCGGAGTATCGTGCAGTAAATGCTTGGCCACCCTCTCTCTCCCTAACTTGACCTTGGGTATTCTGGTTTGGTACCTTGACCCCCCAGCCGCCACCCCCCCTGGTCACCCCAAACCTTACATAGCTTTGACACCGGTTCAACCGGTCCCCCTCGCTTCCTCCATAGCCACTGTGCCCCCAGCACCTCCACAGGACCCTTCTCCTGTTGTGACGGCTCCCGGGAAGAAAGGCAAAGCCTGCAAGGGGGCAACCAAAGACCAAACCACCACGACCACCCTGGCTCCTTCTCCGCCCGCGAAGCCTTGCGCCTTATGTGATGTCACTGGTCATGCCACCCACGCTTGTCCCGAACTACCTCGTATCCGGCCCATGGTAAAAGTCGCGTTCCCCGACACTACGGTCACTAAAACTCCCACTCCTTCTTCGACCGTCCCCAAGAACCCCAAGACTCTCCGCACCAACAAGCCCTGTGCCTTGTGCGGTGTCCACGGCCACTACTCCCATTATTGTCCTCACCTGACGCATTACCGTGCCTCCCTTGAGGTGATCCGCGAGTATGAGGTTTAACAAAATCAATCCGCCTCTCCCATTCTCGCGCAGTATGCTGCAGGCCAGCCTGAGGATCCCCCCGCTCCCATCCACATCCCCCCCCCTAATGTTCAGATGACAGAGTCTACAGTAACCATTCTTTACCTATCCTCCTCTGCACGACACTCGGAGCCTAGCCCGTCTGCATCCTCCCCTGTTGTGTCCCTCGATACTCGAGATCACTCCACTTGTGTCTCTGTTGACCTCCGCAGCCCGAGTCCTCGCCATGTTTTCGATAGCTCTCATACACCACCTTGTTTGAGTCTTGATCATCCTGCCCCTTCCTCCTGCCATTACCGCTCGATGACTTCTGTACCCTCACGCTGCCGTCATTTCCTTTCATCCCCTCATTTATTGTCTTGTCACACCATTTTGCGGGACCCCCCGTCCACACCCTTTATCGGTTACGCCGATGGTGCAAGTCGCTACTCCAGGAATCTTGCCTCGGCAGGGTGGGCCATCTTCACCCCCTTGCATGACCTCGTTCTGTCTAACGGGGTATGCATTGGTTCTGCCACCAACAATCAGGTCGAATATGATGCAGTGCGTGGCCTATTAGCTGATGCCCTCTTGCATCGCATCCGCCATCTGCACGTTCGTTTGGATTCCCTGCTTCTTGTAATGCAACTCAATGGTGTTTATCGTGTGCATAACCCTGTGCTGTTTAGACGCTATTTACGGGTCAAAGTCTTAATACGTGCATTTGAAACCATAACTTTCAACCATGTACCCAGAGATCAGAATCACTACGTGGATAGTATTGCAAACCATGTTCTAGATTGGCATTTATCACACACAATTCATACAAGACAATAACATTAAATCAACCATAAAAAAGCCGATACATATCCATAATATGTGTCGCAAACCATATATTGATGAGTCCATCTACTCTGATACATACGACATGCCCATAACATGTTCCAAAAACTGGGGGGCACCATATGCCCCTCCACACATATACATACGACATGCCCATAGCATGTTACAAACAAAATCCAAAAACTGGGGGCACCATATGCCCCTCCATACACTATAGGGGGCACCACCTGCCCCTACATACATCAGAGGGGTCACCATATGCCCCTAATCACTATCTGGAGGCTCCCAGGCCAATGGCTCTGCCCCTGCAGCATGTAGATCACGCATAGCTTGACCAGCCATCGCCATGCGCCGCATGATACCTCGCCACTCCGAGGGGAGACCAACACATGGCTCTATGTACTGGTCGTCTAAATCCTGCCACCCACGCTCCGATACTCCGGTCAAAAGATGCTCACATCTACGGCGGATGTCCTCCAGTAGGGCGGCTGCATCCTCATTCTGCGCTGCTCTCGACCCACTCGGACCTGTAGCTCCCGACGCTGCCGGTCGTCCCATATATCTGGCCGGTTTTACCAGTGCTATATCTGCATACCAAAAGTCCCTGAATCAGCATCATCATTTACTATTCAAAAACTTTAACATGCCCATATAAGAATAGCAATTTTTCACTTACCATCGGGCCCCCAGACTCGACCAGACGGAAGTGGCAACTCCGGATCCCCACAGTAGCTCATCCCACTATACGGGTAGTCGTCTATGTACAACGGCATCTGATCCCAATGGGCAAAAAAATCCGGTCGAAACACTCGCCCGACCGCCCCTCCTCCTCCTCTGCAGAGTAGTCGTCCCCAATGACGCATCCTGGGCTCTCTCGGGCCCCCATCTGGAAGCTGCACATGAGGCCTCAAGGTCGGGATCTTCTCAAAGAAGAAGGCGCACAATAAAGTCCCATATGAGCAATCATGATTCACCTGCCTCCTGCATAGCGACAACTGTCGCTTTAGCGCCACCGGCATCATTTGGGCCCACCCAAAGTAGGTCCCACCCAACACACTCTCCACTATCATCATCTGCCCACTGGTGATGTGATGGAACGCCTGGCTGCCCAGGATTCGCAGCACAGCTGCGGCCACTGCACGGGTTTCTAGCCTCTCTAGATCCCCGATCGATATTCGAGTCCCCTTGACTTGGAGACCCGGTCGACAATGGCGTTCCACGAACTCCATGATATGCCGCCCCCGCGGCAGCACTGGCTGTGTGTCTCCCACTATCCCCAGTGGTGGGAGGCCGGTTAGGAAGTACACATCCTGGACCGTCAGTTCGATCCTGTGCCCTTGCACTACAAAGATCTCCTGATCTGGATCCCAATAACTGATAATCCGAGCCAGTAATGGTTCCCCTGCTCTCATCAACGGGTTCTCCACAAACTTGAGAACCCCAAATCTGGCCAATACACGACGAACGCCCTAATCCGCCTGGATCTCTGTCCGAAGTGTTCCCAGATCCCTCTCTCTCCAGTTGACCCGCAACTCTGCCATACCTGCACAAACACATTCTTTTTGTCAGGGTACAGATCGGGAAAACCATAACCACACACCAAAACCCAACTCCCAGCCATAAAACAGCACCAAACCCCCCCTCATCTCCCAGGTCGCAGTTTTCTGCCATTTTCTGGACCAGGTCGCACTTTTTGCCCTAAAACCTACGTCCTGGGTCGCACTTTTTGCCCCAAAAAGTGCGACCCGGCCGTAGAGATGAGGGAGGGGCTGTTTCTGGGGATTTGGGCCCTAAACTGCAAATGTAATCCATCAAAATGAAAGAGCAAGGTTAGGCCTCTTACCTCCAACTGACAGATCTAGTTCAGCAGATAGGTTCGTCAAAACTACATTATGTAAGATTTGAGGGGCCTTCTCTCCTCTCCACATTCTGACAACATGTAAATGAATGATTTGGAGGGGAAAAGTGCCTCAGTAAAAAGAACTGTTTCTTCTTTAATTTGCTGAACTCTGCATGCTTAGTTAAACCAGGCAAATCGGCACGCCCAGTGAGATCTCTGAGCTCTCAAATGGGTTTTTATTAGTTTTTGGTGATTTGATACTTCACCCGGACACATTTTGTCCACGAAGGGTCACTTCAGCGCTCCTTAAAATCGAATTTCCTCACTTATGACACTTGTACATGGGACACCATATCGCTCCCTTACTTGTCCATGTTCGTGTCGATTTTCGTCATGAGTGCCCACCTTGTACTCATGCTTCCATGGCCCCCCATTGGGGCCTTTATGTGTGGCAGCACTATCAAGTCGCCCTTGTTTAGAGCATCCAAGTTGAGTCATCATTGCATTCATGGAGTCTATCCTGCGTCCCTTTACACCCCACTATAGCCCTCCATTCTTCTTTGCTTGGTTCCTCTCTTGTGTCGCATATCATGACCTTCAGCCCCACTGTCCCCTGTCCCTTTCGATATTGTGTCAGTCGCTGCCATGTCATTCATGCCCTTTATGCTCTAACAAGGGAAGTCGTCCATTCGCCACTCCATCCTTCCCATTTCCACTATCATCATTAGTGTCCGTCTGTCCGTCGCTCTATTGTTCTTCTCTCGTGCCTTAGTTGAGGATCTCTCATTGCCTCACCTACGGCGGACCTCCTTCTGTCGACATCAGCACATTTATTCCGGAAGCAAGGTCTAGAGGGCGGTGTACCTTGGTTCCAGCTTCCACTCTTGTTCGGTGCCTCGGATCAGGAAGGGGGATCTCTCCCTTCCCTTTGACTTGATTGCTTCTCCAGCTCCTTTCAGCATGATCGAGATTCGTATACTGGACAGTCCAGTGACCCAGCAGCAGCTCTTGATGATTCCCGGGCGTGTGTGAGATGTCTCAACCCTCATGAGGGGGTGGCCCTGCAGGTAGCCCCCCACATGCCCGGATGACCTCTTCATTGCAGCCTTTGATGCCGCTCCAGATTTTTATGATGTTGGCCTTAGCCACTTACAGCACCTCTATGATTTGCATGTATCAGTCAGATTTTGTGAGCCCTTCCCCATCTACAGGGGGCATTTGGGTTGTATTTATCTCATGTACTCAGATATTATTGTAATAGCCCTGGCTGTTATCCCAGGCACAACATGTATGTGAGACTCTTCATTGTATTTTTATCTGGCCCTTGATTATGCCAGCTGTACTCTATGGTTCGGTCCCTTGTTTACTGGACACACTATTCTTTTGTACTTTGTCATGGCGGGCATAGGTATGCCTCCCCCGCCGCCTTCAGCACAGGTACCCTCTCATAAAAGAGACTTGTTGCACCTGCGAGTCTCGTCTCCTCAAGGTCTAGTCCTTCAGCACACTATCTACCTCACATTTCCCTCTCTGACATCCCTTTTTGCTGTCTAGTGATTGTGTTCTTACAACGTACTTCGGTCATACGATTTGCTCCTGACACTCGCACGCTGGGGGGCAATCTGTTACACCATTTTTTGGTCATCTAACCTTTCATCATTAGATGGACCCAAGTACACCATGTACGACCAGTTTTACCCCAAGTAAAACTGCTTTCACTATGTTAATTAGGAAACCCCAAAAGGGAATATTAAACAAACCCATATTTGTTTGATTTTCCCCAAGGACTAATTAATTAAACCACAATTTAATTATTATTCCCAGCCATTTTTAACCCAAAAACAAAGAAATTAATGAGATAAACCCATAGTTATCTTATTATTTTCTAGGAATGATTATTTAAATCTTATTTAGATAATATTCCTTGTTAAATATGACCAAATCAACCACCATTAATTAAATAAATCATTATTTATTTGATTATATCCCAACCACTTAAAAAGATAAATAAATCATTTATTTATTTATTCTTCACTAATCAAGGGATTTGACCCAAGTCAAACACCCTTTCCCTCCAACAAATAATAATAAAATATTCCGTAGAGGTGGATCTAGATTTGATTAACATTATTTTAATCATGCACCAAGATCTAGAATGACCCAATATTTTGTTATAAATAGGAGAGTTTTCCCCATCATTCTTCACCTTTTGTTGCCTACTAGATCACTCTGGATCTATACACTTGGTCTCATTCCTACCATTTTGCTCCCATTGAGCTCTATCTTCTACATTGGGTTTTCTACATCTACAAGAGAGAGAAAGCTTAGATCTGAAGTGCTGAGGACTACAAAAAACCCATCCCATTGAGGAGATCTGGATACACCTTCTTGTTTCCTCCCAGGTGCCCTGTAATATAAAAATTCATTCAAAAATCGTGTTCTTGTCTTGTCTGTTGGATGCATGGAGCAAACTCTTTACTTTACTGCTTAATGTCTTTCCATTTATAGATCTGTTTGTTGCAGCATTTTAACTACTAATCGCAGATCTGAAGGTGTTTGGCAGCCTCTATTGTTGTTAGGGCTATTAGTTATGCATAGCTAAAGTGGTTCTTTTTCGTACACTTCGACGAAGAATTCATACTAACAGGTTTTTTTTAGTTTTTGAGGTAAAACTGATCAAGTAGAACAAATAGAAAGAGATTTCATCAAATCAACAGGGCTATGGGGTCAGATAAAGTCAAATATGTCTAAACGATGGACAAGGTGTACCGCAGGGCCGATTTAGCAAGGTGAATGGATCCTTTAGGTGACGTGTGAGGTGAAATGGACATTAAGTTTGTGAAAAAAAAAGAAGTCTTCAACATATATAGTTTGAAACAAAATAATAATGAGGTATGGAAAACCATTAATCTCTACGAACAATACTCAAACTGATAAACATTCATGTGAGACATAGAAGCATAAGAACTCCTAACTTTAGAAATTCACCTTCAGCTGTTAGGAAAACATATAAGATAAACAAATAACTTAATATATGAAGAGGGAACTCCTAAACAACATATATCAAACTATCGGGAACTCTGAAACAAGTTGGTAAGCATGGAAAAATGGTAAGATCGAATGGGACCTCTTTGAATTAACCTACGCAATCAATATTTCATAGAAAAGTTTCAGAAATAGAGTTTTGAGAACTTCAAATAAGAAGGGCATACCTTGAATCAGATTTGAAAGCTAACATACTAACCATTAATGAAACAAATAAGAAGTTCTTGGTAGACCTAAGGAGTAGTTAAAAATTCCTTATAATGACCAAGAAGAAGAAAACATCAAAGCTGTAATAAACAAGAGGTTTGAGGTGCTTCCATGAGCATATCTCAACCTATACTTTTCTGATCTACAAAAAATAAGAAGCATAAAACATTAATGAAAACAAGAAGACATAAACAAATCAGAGAAACATCACCATTCACCAAGCTATGGAATCCTGCACACAATGCTCCTCCACCATCAAGCCAAGCAAGACATTCATCTACTTCATAAAACCAGTATTTTCTTCAAGCTCATAAAACTATGTATTGGTTTTAACATGTCAAGTTCTCCCTAGTTTTTACAATGAATCCTCATTGTTTATATAAGCCAAGAGGAGAAAGTGCTCACTAGAGAAACTAGAAGGCCATTGACCAAAGAAGAATATCTAAAACTGTCCTTGAGGCCTTACAAGGTCCAAGGCAGAAAATATCTCTCTAAAATATCTTTTTCGGACCAAAATAGAAAAAATATCGAATTTTAGTCTCCGACATACATGATAAAACTTTCCTAACATACATTTTCCTTGTCCTCACACAGGAATGCATAAAACTATCTCTTTTTTAGCAGAATTTCTTGGCAAACAGCACCAAAAAAGGTCTTTTAGCAGTGAGGTTGTAGAGGCCTTCCCGATGTCGAAAAAGGCTTTGTAATGGCCTGTTGGAAAGATATAGATGTATAATTTCCAAATATACTTTATTTTTTTCAATCTGATCTCTTTAAGCTACTCAAAAATTTGAAAAGGTGCAAAAACATAGGGGCGTAGCACCTGCTCAAAAACAATGGCAGAAAGGTGAAAAAATGGCTGTTTTGGACCTTTTGAGGGACCAAAACAACTCCAAATCAGCTAAAATTTATGAGCATACTCCCCTAGTGCTAAGGAATCCAAAAATGTAAACTTTTCCTGCTGAAAATGCTCTTAGAAAAAGCGCATCATCCAGGGTGCTGCTCTCCTAGGCTTGAAAATTCACAAAAAACAAAAAGGTGTCCAATTTTGCCCAAATTTGGTGAGAAGATCCCTCAAGGGTCTTTAGAAACCTATAGTGAATATTGGGCCAAAAGTATAAGCCTAGATTGGTCTTTTCCATATTTTCGCGTCGGGCGCCTCCTTTGGGCAGCTTTCAGCTTTTTCCTAGCAAACTGATTTAGCTTTTTGTAATGCTGAGTCATCTTTCTTTGTAAGCCTAAATCCTTGTTTTCTTTCTCCAATTTGGCCTATAAATGCAGGTTTTCCCTTTATAGCCATGATTCTTTGTCATTTTCAATTTCCAAGGCTAGGAGCTTAGTGAGAGGGAATTGTTGCATTTGGGATGATTCTTCCTCTCTCTGTTTTTCCAATGCTCTCCTAAGGTCCGTAGTCTTAGGCCTCTTCCTAGCTAGCACTTCTTCTTCATCATCTTCTTCATAGTAACCCATGTACTCTTCTAGCTTCACTTGTGATTTCTGAGCCTCTCTTTTGTACTTGAGTGCCCGAGCTTCATAAATGGCAAGCTGACCACTCATTTGTGCATTTTGTGTTTGCAGGAAATGAATGATATGTTTTGATCTTTGCAAATCATTCGCCAAATCTCTAACTAGTGCATCCCAGTCTTGTAAGAGGGAATTAAGAATCCTAGTTTCATTGTCCTTATCACTGTCAATGTGGATGAGCTCAAATTCCCTCTGTTTTCCATGGCTGCTTTCTTTCTCTTCCATTGCCTTCTTTCCTTTGTCTTTAATGGGCTTTTTATCGCTATCTTTCTTTGGAAATCCATACTTGCCCTTCTTTGGCGGTTTACCTCTGCTCCTTAATGCCTCGGTGACATTGCTTTTTACTGCTTGAGCGGGAAGGAGGAGGAAGGGAGGAAGAGCAGCATCATTTGATGAGAGGTACACACCCTTCTCTATTTCAAAGAGCTAGTGCAAGAAAGAGGCAGACTGATTTATGCTGTAAGGGTAAGGGAAAGGTTTCCCAATCATATGTACAGTCTACTCTTGACATTGATGTCTCACTACATAGAGGCATTCCACCAAGGAGGCCACCAAATCTAGAGTTAATGAGAGATATCTTGTCTTTGGGTTAACCACTCTTGGATTTTGGAGAGGTGAAGAGTTTGGAGAAAGACTTTTGGCATGAGGGATGTCAAATTAGCAGACAGTAGCATGAGGAGAGCTTCACATGCCATATCACCAGCACTGTCTCTGGGGAGGATTGATCCTTACTGGAGATCTCAGCTCTTGGTAGAGTGCTCCAAGGATCTTGGTGCATGCATGATTCTTGATGACCCAAATGGAGATGATAGGTATCGAGTGGATGATATGGTCATCTATTCTTATCACAGACTCTTCTTTACTGGAGCTTCTAAGCTCAAGGAGGAGTTGTTGCATGCAACACATGAGGACTTATTTTCCATGCATTTTGATCCATATCTTTCCTTGGCATAGGAGTTCATTTAGGAGGGAATCCAACAACACATATATCAGCATATGGAGAGATGCATAGCCTGTATGGTGATAGAAAGGATGTCACAACCACCTTCCTACTCATTGGGAGTGAGGGAGAATTTCCAGTGGAGCCATTTTAGCTCAAAACCTCAAGTACATGATGGAGGAGGTATCATTTCATGTTTTATATTGTACTTCTTTCCCTTATTTGAGCAGTATGATGTAACAAGAAGAAATATTTCTTCTTGCATATTGTATGATGATGTACTTGCAGCTACTTGTAGCATTGATCTTGGCTATTCTTTTGATGAGCTATGGGGGAATCCATATGTCTCTTGGTGTGCACCAATGACACCATATTGGAACTTCATGTTTTCGTCTTATGAGATGACTATGGCAGCAAACAAGTGGCTAGAAAAGCACTTGTTATTTCTTATTTTGATGCAGGCTAAGGATGCATTGTGTTGGTTCCATGAGAGGGACCATGATTCACTCTCTGGTTGTCATTTGGCAACTAGTTTTTATTTTATCTTGCTTCCATGTATTGCTGATGTGTTTTGGTTCAAGGGAAGCTTTGTATGGAGAGAGGAACCAATTGGATGGCATGACACCCATATGGTAGAGCAGCAGAAGACTTGTTGGTATGGGGCATCATACAAGTTGACCTTCATGACCTTACTCTATGGCTTGTATGAGGGAGAGATGAGGCAGCAGCAACAGTTGTTGTTGCTATGGTTGCACTTGGGAGAGTATGGGAAAAATTCTTCCCATACTTTTCATCATGTTTGTGAAGAGAAAAAAGGCACATTCATGCTGCAAGGAGGCTACCCTTCAGTATTGGAGGATCATGAGAGACTTCCAAGTTGGAAGATGATCTTCTCAAATAGCAGCATGATGGTGGATGGCTTTGGCATGTGGAATGTCAAAGGGAAAAGTCATGGAGCCTTATTATTAAGGCCTACAACACTGTCACATGGGAGTGTGTTCTTATTGATGGAGTGTTCCAAAAAATATGTGTATCCCTTGTTCTTGTAGAATTTTGTGAGGGAATCCTCATGGGGGAGCTTATACATGCACCTCACTTTTAGCCTACTCACTATGTATGGTAGGAAATGAATTTCTGTACTTGTTGATTACTCCATTGAGTATTTGTACTTTCCCACCATCTTTGAACAGTGCATTGCTCCTCAAAGGAGCAAGAGTATTTTTGGGTTTCATGGTCACTTTAGGGCAAATGTTTATGATGAAAGTTGCCCATCTATACATGACCTGGGGCAAGTGTTTTGTTATTTTATATATGAACAACTGATATACATTGATGCTTACTTCCCCATGTTGGGAGAACAAACATATACATCTTGTAACTTGTTGCAGGACCACTTTCCTTATGACATTCTCAACCAGTAGTTGGGAGAACTGCATTGTATCCACTAGAGAGACCATATGTATCATCCAAACTTGCACATAACCTTCAACCATTTTCTAATTTGGATGCCATGTGGTGATGATGTGCCATTCATCTTGAATGGGATGGTTTGGGTTAGCATGACTCATGATTTTGGGGGAAGAGTCCTTGGAGGCTCAATCTTCTTCTTGCCATTGGAGGGAAAGCTTGTTTCATCCCAAGATCAGCATGCCCTCTACACTTATCATGAGTGGAGAGGAGGACAACATGGGATAGGCCCTCTTGTCTATCATGTACATTCATTCAGCCCACCTTCATTTCAGGAGCACAAGGTGGAGGAGACTTTTCATGAGTTACCGTGTTGGAGGGTGACTCACTTCGTTTGGATGATAACATGGGTGAGGGAGGCACTCGTTCACCATGTTGGTAATCATTCCTATCTTGTGGAGGCCATGAGATAGTTAGAAGGTTTCCATTCACACTTTCCACCTCTGCTTGATGCAGACACTTTGGTTTACCACACTTGGGAGGAAGTATTGGATGACAGTATATTTGCAGATTCTCTTGATGCAGGATGGAGGCTATTGATGAAGGCCGCATGAGGAACAGGGGAGAGATTTTGTTCTCCTTATGCATTTTTTTGAGGACAAGAAAATATTTTGAAGGCGAGGACTGTAACGTTCCAAAATTTTAGCCTCCAAGCTAAATGGAACATTAGAGTTAGCAGCAGCTCTAGTCGAGGAATAAATCGGAAGAAAAGCCCATAAGTCTCCTAAGGAGGAATAAAATAGTCCAAATATGAAAGAGGGACACTCTTTCTAGCTCAAAGAGAAACCTCCATGTGTGAACAGGGTTAAATTGAAGCTGCTTTGACTAATTCAACAATGCAGTTTTAGTGGAGGAGGAATCCTAGGAGGGATAACACAATTTTGGAGGGAGATGTAACTTAGGTTAGAAGTAACCTAAGTGAGTGGGAACAAGGGAAAGAAAAATCATATCTTATATAAGGGATAGAATGGCATCATTATTTATTATGTTTTAGATTATTATTCTTGGCTGAAAAGAATTGTTGCTGCTTTGCTACTTAACAAAGTTGCAGTGCTATTTAGCACTAGTTGTTCCCGGGCGGGAATCCCACATATTTCCTTTGAGGAGACTCATTGGGAGAGTTTGAATTCATAATTACACATCAGGTTTTTAGGACAAGCTTCAACCATCTTCATTAGCGCAATTATTTCCAGAGATTTTGTAGTGTTGCTGGGTGTAGCAGTGGAAGGGATTGGAATCCCAACATCTAAGCTAGTTTCTAATTGGAGGGAGGTTTCCTTCACTTGAGAGATCTGTTTGGAGAGCTCCAAAGCTTATTTCAGATCTGTGGTATTAGACCACACATTTCCCATACATTCCCAGCATTTTTTCTGCTAGGTAATGCATTATTTTGGAGGAAGTGTTCATTGCATGGTTTGGTGGCTCCATTACTGAGTTTCCTTGTGATTGAGAGGTTCATCCTTTCATGGGAGGAAGACCTTGAGGGTTCTACATCAGATCAGATATATTTCCAGCCTTATATACTCTTATGCATCAGTGTTACAGTGATTATTCAATAATTTTTTGAAGATCACATTTGTATGCAGAGTATTTGACAAGAAACCGATGCTGGTTTCTTGGTATTTTGTATAAGGAGACTAGATCTAAGTTCTTAATGAATATTTAATTAATATATGAGTAGATCTATTTTCTTCTTATTTTATGAGTTAAAAACCTCATAAGACTACGTAGTCATTCTATGCAGCAACTCTGACAATATGCAGCTTTGGGGTTTTTAGTCATTTTCAGCTATCCTAGTGTGGGAGGTCTGTTTAACCCACCTATTTCCATTTCTTTCTAATCTCCTCTTGTATTTACATGATACATAGATGTATCCATGGGATCCAAGTGATTATTTCACTGTTTTATTGCATATGTCGCTGAAAATGCGTTTTTCATGCATGGTTCATGAGCAGTCCTGAAAAAGAAACATTACAGCATAGATCCAACCACTACACCAAAACCTTGAACTGTTAGTGAGGGTGGCATCCCAGGGTGTTAAGGGTGGTCCTAACCCCACCGGAGCCTCTGAGGGTGGCGGCCAGTTGTGTAGCACCCCTTATTTCACAGACCCGAACACGTGGCTGCAGGCCCTACCCGCACATGGGATATTACTACCCACCACGCTGCGCGAGTCTGGACCTCGAGACCTCGGCTTTGATACCACATAGATCCAACCACTACACCAAAAGCTCAAACTATTAGTGAGGGCGGCCACCCAGGGTCTTAAGGGTGGGCCTAACCCCACTGGAGCATCTGAGGGCGGGGGCCAGTTGCACAACACCCGTCATTACATAGACCCGGACACATGGCTGCGGGCCCTACCCGCACACGGGATATTACAATACGCCGAGGGAAGGGTGGCGCATGGGAATTTAAAGCCCACACCATGCGAGAACTGAGAAAGATGGATTTGGGCAGTTCAACCGACGCTTTGGTTTGTGTTTGCAGTAATGATGGTTTGGGAATGGTGCTTGCGTTGAATAAAAAAGTTCATTACATATTCATTATTATTATATTTTTAGTAGATTTAGAAATGAAAATATCTTTTATATTACAATCCGAAGACATTTAGAAATGAAAATGTTTTATACTGAAAATTGTAGAGTATATATATTATTAAAATTAATTATAGCTTTAATACAAGTTGAAATACATTTTGAAGTTGTCCATAGAACCGGGAAAGATGGATTTGGGCAGTTCAAGCGACGCTTTGGTTTGTGTTTGCAGTAATGATGGTTTGGGAATGGTGCTTGCGTTGAATAACAAAGTTCATTACATATTCATTATTATATTTGCTGGAAGTCAGTGTATATTGTATTAGGTTGGTTATAGATTTGACATTAATTTCGGTTTGATTTAAAAATTTTAAATTTTATTTAATGTTAAACATTATGAATTGAAATTTATATTTTTTTAATAATATTATAATTTATTTATCTCAAATTTTATTGGTTTAGAACTTTAACATGTTATTGCAAAATTTATAGTTCTTTATGCGAGTTTAATTACTTCATGAACAACCTAAGACAATAAAGAGTTGGAAACTTGTAACTTTGTAATTCGCTGGACATTCAAACGAGGGCTGAATGACTATAACCTATCTTTTGAGTAATTGCCAGAACCAGTTGTTCAAACAATGGCTACATACCATTTTAAAAACATGAGCAATGGAAATCCAAGTGCAACCAATGGTTTTTAGTGCAAAGATATATAGCAATTTACTATAATTTGACCCTATAAATACAATTTGCTTACGCAATGCACTAATTTTATATATTTTCCTAACTCTTTAAAATATAAAGAGTTATTATTTATATAAATTTAAGTGGAATAATAATAATTATTATTATTGTTTTGTATTTGACTTAAATATGGAATTAAAATTAAATGTTATTGGTGGGTTGATGTTTATGCTATTTATAATGTTTAGAAATAGTTTTTTGTGAATTAATCATACAATAAACTAGGTATAGACATATGTTTTCATATTTAAAAAAACACAAAAACTTAACTTAAAAAACAATTTACCACATAGTTTATACACATAATCATCTACTTTTAACATATGATATCGCTATCTTTATATTTATAAATTACACAATATTTTCATATCGCATGAATATGTCATTGTATTCTTTATTTTATTTTATTTTTTTGTAAGTAAAGATTAACTTTTTTATTTTTATTTTTTTCATGCTAAATAAATAACATAAATTTTAATAAAATCATTTATTTTATTAATTAAAATTTATTAGCCTAGAATATTGTTATATTTATATTAATAAATTATACAATGTATTCATATGTCATTGTATGTACCAGTACAAATTTGATAACCAAATTCCTCTATATTTTTAATTATACCCAGTTAATCAACTATTTATTTGAATACAATATTTCTCCATAGTTTAATTATAGCCAGTTGAACATTGCTCCATTCAAAAAATTGATGTGTGGTAATAAGTGCAAAATGTATAATAGCAAATGTCCATTAACTTGTATCAATTATTTGTGCTTTTGACTAATTAATTATATATTTGTTATTTACTTAATAACATTGAGTTCATTTGGAAAATTCATTGAGTGTATGATGGGAAAAATCACTAAATTATAATGGATTAGGATTATATGGATTTTCAAATTTCATTTACTAACATCACGTAAGAATAAAGGAACAAAAAAAAGATAATAAATAATAAATGTATTTTTTTCCTAAATGTATTTCTATGCAATTGTTGAGATATATACAATTGTAACTTTTTATTTAGTTTTATTAAAGCTTAGCTATATTTAAACTAACCGTCTGGTAATAGCTACCATGTAGCACTTGTTACATATTAGAGTTCGTTATGTTTATTTATTTTATTTTTTTTAATGTTAAAAAGTAGTTATGGTTTGTTTTTTTTTTTTAATAAATTAAAAATAATATGATGATATTATTTTGAATGCTAATTCTAAATTTATTATAAACAAATACTTGCAAATATTTACCAATTATTTAATTTTCATAATTATATTAATATATAACTTTTTGGGCAGTAATCGAAGGCATCTTTCATTCCATCTACATGTTGTTGGGCAGTGGTGGATTCAGCCCCGGTGAAGTGCAGGATTCTGGATTGGTAATCATTTGGCAAAGGTACCAAAGGTTGTGGTAACACTAAGGGCGCATACCTGCTGCCATGATAGGAGCTGACGGTGGATTTACAGTTGGAGGATTTGCAGTATGGGATGAGGTGATTTGCGCAGTGGTGGTGTGAATGGGTGTGGCGGAAGTATTTGGACTTGTAAACTGATTTTCAACAGACTTGGGGTGGAAAGAGCCAAAGTGGTGGAGAAGCAGAAAATCAGGTGGTGTAGTGGGGGATGCTTCTCTGCTAGAATTTTGCTACAAGTCTATGGGTTCAAGATCAGTATGGTCAATACTATTTTGTGACTTGGTTCTAAAAAGGTTTTTTGTATGGCGTAAGTCAAAATGTGGACCTTGCAAGGACGTAAGATGTTCAAGTATAGAGCTTGCTTTATGGATACTCCTATTGGTAGTTAAATTTCTAGTTTCAGAAGTTTGCCACAAAATATTTTCTGGGTCATCAACTATGGTAGGAGGATCTGGATTCGGATGAGATCTGGTATTAATTCTTCGTGAAGCCAGATTTCAAATCCAAAAGATAGAGAGGCTGAAGTTCGTGACTGTTTTTGGAAGGATGTCCTCTCTAAGAGTTTATCAAACTCGCACAGGGTATGACTAAGCTCTTAGACTTCTCAAGGTTGTTTCTGATGCAGTCCTATAGGAGTCTATGGATGCTAGTAAAGTTTAGAAAGCCTACTAGGGCTAGTGGAGTTGCTAGGTGGATGTTTTTGTCTTGTAGAGACAAGTTTTTGTGGTCCATCGCCAATGACTGATAGAAACCAATCTAGGGATGCTTTTGCGAGGTTTTTTACATAGTTTTTTTTATATGTAGCCTATTTTGTAAGAGTGTCCTATATTTGACTCATCACTTAGCTAAGGTGGTGAAACAAAGAGAGTTTACTCTAATGGCTTTATAGGCTGCTTGTCTTATAATAATTTTGAAGGAAAAATGAGTCTACAAGAGTTTGCTAGGCTGTTATATACTCAGTGGTCCCACCGTGATCGCCATTATGTTGGAGTCCCGTAATTTGGCAAATTGATAAATCAAATGACAGGGTAACATCAAACCAATCTTTGGAGTCCTAGGACCTAGCCTTCCTGGACTCAGAGAGGGTTCTCTCTATGGTGCGAAGGATGTGAACTTGTTCTCTTTGTATGTTTGATTTTAGGCTAGTTGTTAAGTATATTTTGGTTTGTTTTATTTTTTGAGGTAAAACTGATCAAGTAGAACAAATAGAAAGAGATTTCATCAAATCAACAAGGCTATGGGGTCAGATAAAGTCAAAGATGTCTAAATGATGGACATGGTGTACTGCAGGTTCGATTTACCAAGGTCAATGGATCCTTTAGGTGAGGTGTAAGGTGAAAGGGACATTAAGTTTGTGAAAAATGAAGAAGTCTTCGACATATATAGTTTGAAACAAAATACTCATGAGATAGGGCAAACCATTAATCTCTATGAACAATACTCAAACTGATAAATATGAAAGATAAGCATTCAGGTGAGACATAGAAGCATAAGAACTCCTAACTTTAGAAATTCACCTTCAGTTGTTGGGAAATCATATAAGATAAAAAAATAACTTAATATATGAAGAGGGAACTCCTAAACAACATATATCAAACTATCGGGAACTCTGAAACAAGTTGTTAAGCATGGACAAATGGAAAGATTGAACATGACCTCTTTGACTTAACCTACGCAATCAGTATTTCATAGAAAGGTTTCAGAAATAGAGTTCTGAGAACTTCAAATAAGCAGGGCATACCTTGAATCAAATTTGATAGCTAACATATTGACCATTAATTAAACAAATAACAAGTTCTTGGTAGACCTAAGGAGCAGTTAAAAATTCCTTATAATGACCAAGAAGAAGAAAACATAAGAGTTGTAATAAACAGGAGGTTTGAGGTGCTTCCATGAGCATATCTCAACCTATACTTTTCTGATCTACAGCAAAGAAGAAGCATGAAACATTAATGAAAACAAGAAGACATAAAAAAATCAGAGAAACATCACCATTCATCAAGCTATGGAATCCTGCACACAATGCTCCTCCACCATCAAGCCAAGCAATACATTCATCCACTTCATAAAACCAGTATTTTCTTTAAGCTCATAAAACTATGTATTTCTCTTAACATGTCAAGTTCTCCCTAGTTTTTAAAATGAATCCTCATGGTTTATATGAGCCAAGAGGAGAAAGGGCTCACTAGAGAAACTAGAAGGCCATTGGCCAATGCAAAATATCTAAAATTGTCCTTGAGGCCTTACAAGGTCGAAGGCACAAAATATCTCTCTAAAATATCTTTTTCGGACCAAAATAGCGAAAATATTGACTTTTAGGCTCTGACATACATGATAAAACTTGCCTAACACAAATTTTCCTTGTCCTCATACAGGAATGCAGAAAACTGTCTCCTTTTTAGCAATATTTCTAGGCGTACAACAGCAAAAAAGGTCTTTTGCAGTGAGGTTTTAGAGGCCTTCCTAATGTCGAAAAAGGCTCTGTGATGGCCCGTTGGAAAGATATGGATGTACACTTTCCAAATATACTTTATTTTTTTCAATATTATCTCTAAAAGCTACTCAAAAATTGGAAGAGGTGCAAAAACCCGACGGCACAGCACCTGCTCAAAAACAATGGTAGAAAGGTGAAAAAATGGTTGTTTTTGGACCTTTTGAGGGACCAAAACAGCTCCAAATGAGCTAAAAATTTATGAGCATACTCCCCTAGTGCCAAGGAATCCAAAAATGTAAAATTTTCCTACTGAAAATTCTCTAAGAAAAAGCACAGCATGCAGGGTGCTGCGCTCCTAGGCTTGAAAATTCACAAAAAACAAAATGGTGTCCAATTTTGCCCAAATTTTGTGAGAAGATCCCTCAAGGGTCTCTAGAAACCTGCAGTGAATATTGGGCCAAAATTCTAAGCCTAGCTTGGTCTTTTCCATATTTTCACGCCGGGCGCCTCCTTTGGGCAACTTTGAGCTTTTTCCAAGCAAACTGATTTAGCTTTTTGTAATGTTGAGTCATCTTTCTTTGTAAGCCCAAATCCTTGTTTTCTTTCTCCAATATGGCCTCTAAATGCAGGTTTTCCCTTTATAGCCATGATTCTTTGTCATTTTCAATTTCCAAGGCTAGGAGCTTAGTGACACGGAATTGTTGCATTTGGGTTGATTCTTCCTCTCTTTGTTTTTCTAATGCCCTCCTAAGACCCATAGTCTTCGGCCTCTTCCTAGCTGGCACTTCTTCTTCATCATCTTCTTCATAGTCACCCATGTACTCTTCTAGATTCACTTGTGATTTCTGAGCTTCTCTTTTGTACTTGAGTGCCCGGGCTTCATAAATGGCAAGCTGACCACTAATTTGTCCATTTTGTGTTTGCATGGAATGAATGATATAATTTGATCTTTGCAAATCATTCGCCAAATCTATAACTTGTGCATCCCAGTCTTGTAAGAGGGAATTAAGAATCCTGGTTTCATTGTCCTCATCACTGTCAATGTGGATGAGTTCAAATTCTCTCTCTTTTTCATGGCTGCTTTCTTTCTCTTCCATTGCCTTCTTTCCTTTGTCTTTCATGGGCTTCTTACCACTATCTTTCTTTGGCAATCCATACTTGCCCTTCTTTGGTAGTTTACCTCTACTCCTTAATGCCCTGGTGACATTGCTTTTTACTGCCTGAGATGGAATGAGGAGGAAGGGAGGAAGAGCAGCATCATTTGATGAGAGGTACACACCCTTCTCTATCTCAGAGAGCTAGTGCAAGAAAGAGGGAGACTGATTTGTGTTGTAAGGGCAAGGGAAAGGTTGCCCAATCATATGTACAGTCTACTCTTGACATTGATGTCTTACTGCATAGAGGCATTCCACCTGGGAGGCTACCAAATCTAGATTTGATGAGAGATATCTTGTCTTTGGGTTCACCACTCCTGGATTTTGGAGAGGTGAAGAGTTTGGAGAAATACTTTGGCATGAGGGATGTCAAAGTAGTAGACAGTAGCATGAGGATAACTTCACATGCCAGATCACCAGCGCTGTCTCTATGGAGGATTGATCCTTACTAGAGATCTCAGCTCTTGGTAGAGTATTCCAAGGATCTTGGTGCATGTATGATTCCTGATGACCCAGATGGAGATGACAGGAATCGGGTGGATGATATGGGCGAAATGTGCGAAAATTGTGAATGATTTCTTGGCAATTTATATTGCCGCGAAATGTGTTTTAGTAGGGGCTCCGCAAAATTTTCCGGCCGACGGAAAGTTATACAAAAGTTTGGTCGAACTATTAAGTCGTTAGACTTAACGAGCCGTCAGCGCAAAACATATTTCTGCCGAACTTTTAATCAAATTTTGGCCGAACTAACGCGTCACTAGTTACGCAAAAACCAGTCTCTGAATACGTTTCTGCAACTTTGGACTAATTAAACTCCATGAAAGGTTGTTAATTAACTGTCGGAACCAAGACAAGCATTTTCAGAATTGAATCTACTTTCAGGAAATATAACTTTTATGGAATTTCGTAAACTTTTACTAATTTTAATTATTTTTCTAATAAAAAGGGTGCAAACAATTTCTGAGGGTCATTGTGATTCAGTGAAATCAAAATTTTGTATCTCCCAAAATTCATTGTAAAAAAAATTGAAAAAATTATGGGGCATTACATTGGTCCGTCGTCTCTAATGGGTAGCTTTTAAATTTTTAGTTTATAACTTATATGTTAATAAATTTGTTGTGTCGTGAAACATATCCAAAATATGCATTTTTTTGTATTGGACCAGTTCAAAAAATTCTAGTAATTATGATATGCATCCATTGGCTTTGTAAATATGACGAAACCAAAGTATACTCTGTCTAGATTGTTGTAACACATTTTGTTTTCTCAAAAACACAAATTTTCAATGAATACAACAGTGTGTCATAACATGACTTCTTATGAATCCTTTGATTGTTAAGAAACGCTAAGTTGACATATCAAATCTTCATTAAAAAATTTCAAAAAATAAGTAATAGAAAGCTAACAAAATTTCTCACAACTTTTATTTTTATCGCAAAATGAAATTCTACACAGAAAAATTGTTATAGTTTGCAAAAAATTGAAGAACCAAAAAAAATGAAAAAATTTTCTCAAAAAAGGGCAAAAAGTGTAACCCAGCTTCACATTTGACAAAGTCTTCTTGACTGGAGCTTCTAAGCTCAAGGAGGAGCTGTTGCATGCAACACACGAAGACTTATTTTCCATGCATTTTCACGCATATCTTGCCTTGGAAAAGGATTTCATTTAGGAGGGCATCCAGCAAGACATATATCGGCATATGGAGAGATGCATAGCCCGTATGGTGATAGAGAGGATGTAACAACCACTTTCATACTCATTGGGAGTGAGGGATAATTTCTAATGGAGCCATTTCAGCTCAAGACCTCGAGTACATGATGGAGGACGTATCATTTCATGTTTTATATTGTACTTCTTTCCCTTATTTGAGCAGTATGATCTAACAAGAAGAAATATTTCTTCTTCCATATTGTATGATGATGTACTTGCAGCTACTTGTAGCATTGATCATGGCTATTCTTTTGATGAGCTGTGGGGAAATCCATATGTCTCTTGGTGTGCACCAATGACACCATATTGGAACTTCATGTTTTCGTCTTATGAGATGACTATGGCAGCAAAGAAGTGGCTAGCAAAGCACTTGTTATTTCTTATTTTGATGCAGGCCAAGGATGCACTACGTTGGTTCCATGAGAGGGACCATGATTCACTCTCTGGTTGTCATTTCGCAACTAGTTTTTATTTTATCTTGCTTCCATGTATTGCTGATGTGTTTTTGTTCAAGGGAAGCTTTGTATGGAGAGAGGAACCAATTGGATGGCATGACACCCATATGATAGAGCAGCAAAAGACTTGTTGGTATGGGGCATCATACAAGTTGACCTTCATGACCTTACTCTATGGCTTGTATGAGGGAGAGATGAGGCAGCAGCAACAGTTGTTGTTGCTATGGTTGCACTTGGGAGAGTATGGGAAAAATTCTTCCCATACTTTTCATCATGTTTCTGAAGAGAAGAAAAGCACATTCATGGTGCAAGGAGGCTACCCTTCAGTATTGGAGGATCATGAGAGACTTCCATGTCGGAAGATGATCTTCTCAAATAGCAACATGATGGTGGATGGCCTTGGCATGTGGAATGCCAAAGGGAAAAATCATGGAGCCTTATTCTTAAGGCCTACAGCATTGTCACATGGGATTGTGTTCTTATTGATGGAGTGTTCCAAAAAGTATGTGTATCCCTTCTTCTTGCACAATTTTGTGAGGGAATCCTCAGGGGGGACCTTATACATGGACCTCACTTTTAGCCTACTCACTATGTATGGTAGGAAATGCATTTCTGTACTTGTTTACTACTCCATTGAGTATTTGTACTTTCCCACCATCTTTGAATAGTGCATTGCTCCTCAAAGAAGCAAGAGTATATCTTTGAATAGTGCATTGCTCCTCAAAGGAGCAAGAGTATTTTTGGGTTTCATTGTCACTTTAGGGCCAATGTTTATGATGAAAGCTACCCATCTGTACATGACCTAGGTCAAGTGTTTTGTTATTTTATATATGTACAGCTGATATACATTGATGCTTACTTCCCCAAGTTGGGAGAACAAACATATACAGCTTGTAACTTGTTGCAGGACCACTTGCCTTATGACATTCTCAACTAGTAGTTGGGAGAACTGCATTGTATCCACTAGAGAGACCATATGTATCATCCAAACTTGCACATAACCTTCAACCATTTTCTAATTTGGATGCCATGTGGTGATGATGTGCCATTCATCTTGAATGGGATGGTTTGGGTTAGCATGACTCATGATTTTGGGGGAAGAGTCCTTAGAGGCTCAATCTTCTTCTTGCCATTGGACGGAAATCATGTTTCAGCCCAAGATCAGCATGCCCTCTACACTTATCATGAGTGGAGAGGAGGACAACATGGGATAGGCCCTCTTGTCTATCATGTACATTCATTCAGCCCACCTTCATTTCAGGAGCACAAGGTGGAGGAGACTTTTCATGAGTTACCGTGTTGGAGGGTGACTCACTTCGTTTGGATGATAACATGGGTGAGGGAGGCACTCATTCACCATGTTGGTCATCATTCCTACCCTATGGAGGCCATGAGACAGTTAGCAGGTTTCCATTCACACTTTCCACCTCTGATTGATGCAGACACTTTGGTTTACCACACTTGGGAGGAAGTATTAGATGACAGTATATTTGCAGATTCTCTTGATGCAGGATGGAGGCTATTGATGGAGGCCACATGAGCAAGAGGGGAGAGATTTTGTTCTCCTTATGCATTTTCTTGAGGACAAGAAAATATTTTGAAGGGGAGGACTGTAATGTTCCAAAATTTTAGCCTCCAAGCTAAATGGAACATTAGAGTTAGCAGCAGCTCTAGTCGGGGAATAAATGGGAAGGAAAGCCCATAAGTCTCCTAAGGAGGAATAAAATAGTCCAAATATGAAAGAGGGACACTCTTTCTAGCTCAATAAGACGCCTCCATGTGTGAACAGGGTTAAATTGAAGCTGCTTTGACTAAGTCAACAATGCAGTTTTAGTGGAGGAGGAATCCTAGGAGGGATAGCGAATTTTGGAGGGAGATGTAACTTAGGTTAGAAGTAACCTAACTGAGTGGGAACAAGGGCAAGAAAAATCATATCTTATATAAGGGAGAGGATGGCAGCATTATTGATTATGTTGTAGATTATTATTCTTGGCTGCCAAGAATTGTTGCTGCTTTGCTGCTTAGCAAAGCTGTAGTGCTATTTAGCACTGGGTGTTCCCAGGCGGGAATCCCACATATTTCCTTTGAGGAGACTCATTGGGAGAGTTTGAATTCATCATTACACATCAGGTTTTTAGGACAAGCTTTAGCCATCTTCATTAGCGCAATTCTTTCAAGAGATTTTGTAGTGTTGCTGGGTGCAGTAGTGGAAGGGATTGGAATCCCGACATCTAAGCTAGTTTCTAATTGGAGGGAGGTTTCCTTCACTTGAGAGATCTATCTGGAGAGCTCCAGACCTTATTTCAGATCTGTGGTATTAGACCACACATTTCCCATACATTCCCGGCGTCTTTTCTGGTAGGGAATGCATTATTTTGGAGGTAGTGTTCATTGCATGGTTTGGTGGCTCCGTTGCTGAGTTTCCTTGTGATTGATAGGTTCATCCTTTCATGGGAGGAAGACCTTGAGGGTTCTACATCAGATCAGATATCTTTCTAGCCTTATATAATCTTATGCTTTAGTGTTGCAGTGATTATTCAGTAATCTTCTGAAGATCACATTTGTATGCAGAGTATTTGACAAGAAACCCATGCTGGTTTCTTGGTATTTTGTATAAGGAGACTAGATCTCAGTTCTTAATGCATATTTACTAATATATGAGTAGATCTATTTTTCTTCTTATTTTCTGAGTTAAAACCCTCATAAGACTGCGTAGTCACTCTATGCAGCAACTCCGACAATATGCAGTTTTGGGGTTTTTAGTCATTTTCAGCTATCCTATTGTGGGAGGTCTGTTTAACCCACCTATTTCCATTTCTTTCTAATCTCCTCTTGTATTTACATGCTACATAGATGTATCCATGGGATCCAAGTGATTATTTCACTATTTTATTGCATATGTTGATGAAAATTCATTTTTCATGCATGGTTCATGAGCAGTCCTGAAAAAGGAACATTGCAGCGTAGATCCAACCACTACACCAAAAGCTCGAACTGTTAGTGAGGGTGGCATCCCAGGGTGTTAAGGGTGGGCCTAACCCCACTGAAGCATCTGAGGGCGACGGCCAGTTGTGCAGCACCCCTCATTACATAGACCCGAACACGTGGCTGTGGGCCCTACTTGCACACGGGATATTACAACCCACCACGCTGTGCGAGTCTGGACCTCGAGACCTCGGCTTTGATACCACATAGATCCAACCACTACACCAAAATCTCGAACTGTTAGTGAGGGTGGCCACCCAGGGTGTTAAGGTTGGGCCTAACCCCACCGGAGCATCTAAGGGCAGGGGCCAGTTGCACAACACTCGTCATTACATAGACCCAGACACATGGTTGCAAGCCCTACCCGCACACGGTATATTACAATACGCCGAGGGAAGGGTGGCGCATGGGAATTTAAAGCCTAGACCACGCGAGAAAGTAAGGCTTCGGGTATCCCTAAGCCATGGCACATTTGCGTGCCGTGTGGTGAGCCACATGGCCGCCTTGTGTAGCCCATCGAGACTATATAACACCCGCATCCGGGGTAAGTTCCAAACACTTATATGGTATAAATTTCATGCTTTAATTTAATATTTTTAACATCGATTTGTTTAAATTTAATATAAACTTAATTTAATATATAACTTTTTTAATATTTTAAATTAATATTAATTAATCTTGTAATATAAATATTTATTTTTAAAATAACTATTAATAAAAATTAATAAAGATTTCAAAAATTAGTGTGCTCCTTTCAATTTATAAACTCATTAGTGGGCTCCATAATTTAATGGTTAATTTTGACATACAAATACTATTGCACCTATTTTTTAAATTCATTTTTACATAGATGTGAAAGATAGGTTCAATCTTAATTCATCATTAGTAAAATTGTAGTGTTATAATAAATCTTATTATTGTAGTGTTACGATAAATCTTATTGTAGTGAATATTATATTTTTAAATATTAAATTAGAGTGATTTTCTTAAGTTAGTTATATTGTATTATTTTAATGAGTATTATAGATCAAAACTTTTTTGTTATAAGTGTGTTAATGACAAATTATGCCAAAATAAATGATATAAATTCAGAATTTTCAAGTTGCTAAGATCTCATCTAATTAGAATATCGATTATATAGATCAAAACTCTTTTGCTATAAGTTTGTTAAAGACAAACTATGCTAAAAACAGTGATATAAATTTAGAGTCTTCAAGTTACTAAGACCTCATCTAACTAGAACATCTAGTAAACATAAACTTAAAAAAATAGGTTGGTTGTGGGTAACTTTGACATACATGGACATGAGAAGACAAAAAATACATGCATAGACATGAGAAGACAAAAAAGACTTTTAGTGATGCAAGCAAAAATCTAGTGAATCATAACAATTATTGTTCACTACCTTCATGAGGAGAAAGAGATAAGCATTGATTTCTTGGCTAGAATGGTCAGCTTGAAGTTTATACTATCAAATATTTTCTCTGTCCAATCTGATAGAATTCTCCTCCGCTGTCTGTGTGGAATATTTCCTTCAAAAAATTTGATAGAATTCTCCTTCTATACCTCCCTATCCAGCCTACAATATTAAAATGATGTTTAATCTAGCTAGAATCATATCAAGCCCTCCTCTGTTTATGGCCTACAATATTTTCTTAGGCGAATTTGATAGAATTCTCCTTGTGTACTTCCCTATTCGACCCGCAGTATTAAAATGATGTTTAATCTAGCTAGCATCATATCAAGGTGGAAGAGGAACAAAGGCTCATGGACACCCTCCTTGGGAAAATCAAAGTAAATTGTTATTAATATGACAAATAGAGTAATGTTCCTATATATAAAAATATACTAGTACAATCACATTATATTGATGTGGTTAATATAGCGGAAATCTTCATAAACATAACAAAAAACACTATTGTAACAAAAAAACCTATTGCAACACGAAGAATGTCTTAGGAATGCACACATTTACTTAATTAACCATGTATAAAAAAGTTATGGGTCAACTTTAACTTGAGATAAAAAAAGAATTACACATGTATAACACACACTTTGTAACCTAACAAACTTTGTAACACACTATAACACTTGATAAGCATTCAGACAAAGCATATGCTAAGCATGTTCCCTGAATCAATCTAAACTGTCAAATAAACTAGCAATTGCACCTAATGTTGCAAAG